>JAQQSO010005777.1:0-11792 GCA_028658305.1 Pachyuromys duprasi
ACCCAGCTGTCACTACACCAGGCTGGGATCCAGCCGCCGGCTTGTCTGTAGCTCCCCAAGGTCAAGGGAAGGCTCCATCTCGGAGCGCAGACTCTCAAGTCTGAAACACAGTCTCAGCAGAATTTGCTTTTGGCTAATTTGTCTGTTTTAGCATCCAAGGAGGGAAATTGGTCTCATTGTTCTGCTCTTAATAAAATGAAACGCAGAAGTGCAAAGCTGGCCGTGTCTCTGGGCCATGTGGGCCAGCTTTCTCTGAAATTGATTGATGGCTACACATAAAATGATGTAATTTTTATGTCGCTGGAAATCCCTCATTACACATTTTACCCTCTCTGAGGGGCCTCAGTAGTGAATGATTCTGTGCTAGGGGTTTTATAAGAAAACCACCCCAAAGTGACAGGCCCAGGCAGGAAGTTGAGGGGGGTGTAGTTCAACACAGCCATCTGAGTGTCTACTACATCTCAGAGAGGGCCACAGTTTGCTCACACACTCATTACTACCCTCTGGGTAAGGTGGGAGGATCTATGCTTCAAAGATGGGAAGCTAACACTCAGAGATGATGAGAAACTCACCCTGGCTAGTGAGCATCAGGACCAGGCTGGAACACAGTGAGGTCCTTCCTGTTACATAGTTTACTCTTTCCTGAGGAAGGACATTGACCTTTATGCCTGGAATAACATGTGTGCAGCCCTCTCGCCTGGATCAGTCCATGTGTCCATGATCCCTGGTGCTCTCTGGCCTCACTGGAGTCCCTGGGAAGGTGTGAAATGTCCCACCACTTTACTAGCAGTGAGCAAAGTCGAGGGCGAGGAAGCGCCGCGGTGTTCTAGGGCAGGGTTCCACAACCTCACCCAGGCTTCTAAAGGAGTTTCTGAACTCCCCAAATTCTTGGCTGCCTTTGTTCACTGGTGCTGCCATTCGCTTCCAGGCATCATTTCTGAACATCTTCATAGAGGTTGCTCTTCATCTTTTCTCAAAGAAACCTGTTCCGGCCCAAAGCTAAATGCAAGAATTCTCTCTGACCCTGGGGAGCCCAGAGCTCAGCAACACTGGGATTTTCCAGGAGCCTGGAGGAATGAATTTGTGCCCTTGGAGCTCTTTGAGTAATGGGCAATTTAAAAGACGATGGAGAATAGAGGAGGTATGGACCATCTTGTTTGGCACGCAGTTGCCAATGGCAAGATCTGTTCTTTAAAAGACAGCATCTGGTTGGGGATTCTGGGCCTGGTTCAGTCACCTCTGAAGCGTTCACCTGCTCCCAACGCACTCTTATATCTCCTTAAATGCCCCGGAGGGCCATGAAGAGCCTCGGCTTGCCGCCATGCCTCTGAGCTTTCGGCATGGTGCTTGTTCCTTAGCTGCCCATTTGTCTGGGGTCTGGAAATTTCAGGGCAGCAGGGTACAAGGGAGTGTGTAGGAGCCACTATAGGTACCATAACTTGGTCCTTGGGGATGATGGGCTGAGTCAGTGTAATGGCTGTTCTTGGTTGTCAACTTGGCTACATCTAGAATTAACTAAAACGCAAATGGCTGGGCACACCTGAAAGGGATTTTTTTTTTCTTAATTAAATCACCCACTTCTAATCCAGATCTTTGAGGTGTGAAGATCCACCTTTAATCTGCGCCACACCTTCTGGTGGCAGCCTTTATGAAGGACATGGAAGAAGGAAGCTTGCTCTCTCTTTGCCTGCTACCTCTTGGCCTTGCTAGGAAGTCTATTCCTTCACTGGCATTAGACTCTCCTTCTTCAGGATTCTGGCGTATATTAAAGACCAGCTGAGACATCTAATCCCGTGGACTAAACAACTATTGCATTCTTGGACTTTCTGTTGGTAAACAGCCATTTTTGGGCTAGCTGGACCACAGGCCTGTAATCCATTCTAATAAATCATAGATAGATAGATAGAAACATAGATAGATAATCATTCTATAAATTCTGTTCCTTTAGGAGAACCCTGACTAATCCAGTTAAACTAAAGTCTCCAAAGACTGAAACAGGGTCCCTGTCCCCAAGAAGCTTTGTCTGATAGGGTCAGGATGAACTCACCATATGTCTACATATAATTTTGCTGCCTACAAGTGGGGTGCTGCAAATAGAAAAAAAAAAAACTAACACATGAGAATGGCTTTGGAAGTAGGCCTGCTGAGTAGACAGATGTGCTCTGTTTAAAAGTGTCTGGGTTCAAGTTGGCAAGGAGTATATTTGTGATAATTAATCTTTCTTGTCAGCTCAACTGGATTTAGAATCTCCTAGAAGACATGCCTCTGGCCAAGTGTATCTGCGGGGATGTTTCCAGAGAAAATTAACAGATGGGCAGTAAGCCCTCCCATGAGCCCTACAAAAGATGGATGTGAGAAAAGGATGCAAGGCCTTCCAGAAGATACTTCCACATCTGAATTTCAGACCCATTCCACAGACATTCTTTGAGCACCTACCTCCTGTCTGCCAGGCGCAGGTCCCAGGATGCAGAGCCGGGCAGTCAGCCGTCAAGGAGCAGACCCACTTCGGGTTGACTGTATTAATTACTTTTCTGTTGCTGTGGTAAAAAATTAACTGAAGGCAACTTGCAAAAGAAAAAGGATATTTTTGCTTACCATTCCAGAAAGATAAGAGCCCACGTTGGCGGGAGGTGGAAGGGCACAGCAATGAGTGGCAGATGTGAGGAAAGAGGCAGGGAGATGAGAGATTGCATCCTCAACTGCAAGCATGGCGTGGAAAGAGAGAACTGGAAGTAGGGTGAGTTATGGCATCTCGAAGCATGCCTTAGTGACGTACTTCCTCCAGCAAGGCTGAGCCACCAACACTTCACCACACAGTGCCACCAGCCGGGAACCAAGTGTTCACACACCAAAGCCTGTGGGGAACATTTCCCATTCAAACCACGACATTACCTCAGGTTTCAGGCCAGCTGCGGCACATCTACACTGGACTCATTCTTCCATGTTCCCAGCTTGCTCCTTGTCTGTTCTCCACCTCCGTGTGTGGCGCCTCTGCTCGGTCTTAGCAAAGGGCGCTCCTATCCATGCTTTGCTTAAACAAAATGTGCCACTAGGCCTCCCTTCCCCCCTCTGTCATCTCTAACTACCATCTGTCACAGCACTGGGAGGAGGGGGTGCTGCTTTCCAGGTCCATGTCACCCATCATTCTAGGCACTTATCTTCTCTGTCACAGCACCTGGCATCCAGCAACTCTGCCGAGGGTTGCTGAATAAAGGAAGGAATGCGTTGTAGTAAAGTGAACACAGAAAAAGTGAATACTTCAGATCTTGGAATACACTGTCAAGAGCCTCCTCTCATCTCCCTTCAGCCTCTTCTTTCCTCCTCTTCCCTCTTTTCCATCTTCCTTTCATGAAAATCTTATCTACAGCCAATTAATGATAGACTTTGCTTTCTTCACTGTAATCTAACAGCCCAAGTCCCGTTGCTGTTCCTGCGCCCAAATCATTGCCTCCAGACCCCTGAAGGTCCACTCTGAACTCCTGCCCAAACCTGACCTCCTTTGGTCCACGTGGCCTCCCCTTCTCGGTGCTCTACACTCCTTCCCCTAGATAGCACCTATTCCCAACAAGGGACCACCTGCTCCTTTAACTCCTCTCAATAGCTCTGACTCTTTCCCCTGATCCTCTCACTCGCACAGAGGCTAGCTCTGGCTGTTGATCTTGTTAGCGTAGTGAGATTTAGAGTCACCATGGAAACTAGTCTCTGGGTGTGTCTGAAGGATTATCTAGATTATATTAAATGAGATGGGAAGACCGAGCCTGAAAGTGGGCAATGCCATTCTATGGGCCGGGGTTCTGAGCCGAGTAAGATGGAAAACGTGAGTCGAATGCAAGCTTTGCTCTTTCTTTCTGACTATGGACCCAGTGTGATCAGTGGCCTCCTGCTCCTGCCTCCATGGTTTCCCCACCATGATGGACCGTGTCCCCTCAAACTGTGAGCTAAAATCAATTCTTCCTTAAGTTACTTTTGGCATGTATTTTGCCTGAGCAATAAGAAAAACAGCTAATTCAGAAAATCGTCACTAAGAGACAGGGTGTTGTTGAGATAAACCTAACCATGTGTTTCTTGGGCCTATGAAAATGGCTCATGGTAGGAATGTAGAAGAGCTTGGGACCTGTGTTGCAAAATCCCCTAAATACTGTAAACAGAGCTTCTTTGGCCACTCTGGTAGGAGCCTGGAAGACAAGAATGCTGAGAGAACACAGACGGTTCATGGGGTTTTTTTTTTTAGAGGGGAACAAGAAATTGCCAAGACCTGAGTGAGAGGCCATCCATGTGCTGTTCTGGCGAGGAGTCTGGCTGCCTTCTGCCCAAGTCCTGGGAGTCTGAATGAGGCTGAATTTAAAGGTGGCAGATTAGTCTGTTTGGTGGAGAAAGTGTCAAAACAAGAAAGCATGCAGGCTGTGCTTACAGGTGTTCTTACCCAGGTCTACAGTGGGAGAGAACAAAGGAGGATGAGGAAAGGTGTATTCGCAGCTTTACAGCTTCAGACAAGGAGAGTGAAGATGACAAAGTATCTCTAATTGTTAAAGTGATTAGTGACACTAAAGAGAAACCTGTTCTCTGTAGTGGGGACAATAAAAGTGACCGGAGAAGCAAGATCCCATCTATCAAAGGCCCTATCTTGTGAAAATGCGAATTCATTTGAAAGTAGAGAGCCTAAACTGGTAATGTCAAGGAAGGGTTACCCTGCTTAAAAATAATTGCCTAGGAATGCCTTGTCCCAGGGTTAGCACACAAAGACGTATGCAGCTGTGGTCCAAACACAGCCAGGCTCCCTCCCAAGCTAGCTGCAGAACTTGGCAGCATTGTCCCTATGATACCGATATTTCAGGCATGAAAGACTGAAGAGGTCATGAAGTCCTGTACCATGATTCCGGAAGGCTGTTGAGGCTAGCTAGACAAGGAGGCTGCAAGAGGCTACTGCACGAAGCTGTGAAAGCAAAGCTAAGTTGCAATGGAGTCGCCAGGACGGTTAATACAATAACAATCATATTAACAAATAATAAGCCATGTTGGGGGTGCCAAAACCATGAGCCACCTGCTGGGGAAAGCTGCAGGCGCGAAGTACAGTCGGCACGAGAGAGCAGCCATGTTTGCCGCAGGTGGCAGAGTCAAAGGGGTGGACCACACAAGCTCTTTGCAGCCCAAACAATTCTTTCAGTGTTCCCAGGTGTCAGACAATCCAGCTATGTGATTGCTCTTTGCCCTGCTGGATTTCCATCTGAGTTAGGTCTGACCAGTTCTTGCTAGTCTCCTATCCATTCCTTTCCGAATGGGAATATTTATTCTGCATCACCGTAAACTGAAAGAATATGATGGTTTATTATTATTATTTCATAAGCGCTTACAGTTAAGAGATCGTCCAAGTTCAAGATGAGGCTTGGGTTTTGGATTTGTAAACAGTGTTGGATTTGTTAAGACTATGGGGACTTTGGATGCATTTACATTATTAGATGGTCCCAGGTCTTTGGGGAGAAGGGTGGAAGATTATGGCCTAAAAGTGATATGCTTATGAGTCAAACTGACAGAGGTCAGGACAGTTCATCTTTACTATCAACTTGATGGGGCTTAGAATCAACGTGGAAATGAATCTCTAGCCGTGTCTGAGAGGGCTTATCTAGATTAGGATAAATGACACCGTGGGCAGGGGTCCGAGACTAAATACAAAAGAGGAAGTATGTTGAGCACAGGCATTCATCTCTGTCTGCTTCCTGGCTGTGAATGTAATGTTCTCTCTCCGCCCTGTAAAATTCTTCTGTTGGATGATGTATGTCAATCATTTCAAGTGTCAGCCACATTAGGATGTTCAACAGATGACAAGCGACTATAATCTCAGGAGAAGCAAGCAGGTAGGTACGGGGTGGTGGGGGGGTGTCACAAGCTTAGGTCCTTTCTCTGACATCCCTTTTCAGCGTAGCCAGAATGTCAGAGCTGGAACAGAGGAGGGCCTTTCCTTACTATGTGACACATGCTGCCCCTGGGCTACAGCCTGTGTGCCGAACACCTGCGATGAAGACTACTTCACATTCCCCTCACTGCAGAGGCTGAACACAGCCCGGAGAAAGGCTCCCAGTTCCTGACCTGGATAAGCAGGTGCCTGGTAGACACCGGAATAAGATATCTTCATCAATAATATAGGACAGTTCACACAAGCCTTTTTTTTTTTTTCTCAATCTGCTCCTGAGAGAGGACAGGGATCAACCTTTAAGAAGATATTGGACAGAAACACGAACAAAAACATTAAGGGGAGCATAATGGTCAGGCGCCTGTCCAAAGCCCCACACTGCGCCACAGCAGGGGAGAAATGCCAGCTGCCAGGCTTGCAGAGCACAGGAGAAGCACGCCAAATATCTCATGGAAGTGGAAGCTAGGGATGCTGCAGATCAAATATTCAGGGGTGGCTCTGTCATTACCTCTGAAAATTAAGTTAGAAAAGCTTCATTAAGACCTTGGAGTCAGAACAGGCTCTCATTTTGCAAGCCTAAACCACAGCAAGCATCGAAAGGGAAGCCTGTCTGCTCAGCGGATCTCAGTCCCAAACCAAGCCCAGTGTGAGCTGTTGTCCCTGGAGAAGGAGGGAGTGTGCTGCAGCAGGTCCCCTCAGATCTATGCAATATTAAGGGAAAGGAGCCAGCACATTTCTGAGGCTGGAATGGCGTGCAAATGAAATGGACTGTGCACCACCATAGCAGGATGTGGAAAATGCAACTAGCTTGATAATGACCTGAGTCAAGAAACTCAGACTGACAGTTACAAAAACAAATAACACCGCCCTGAAGCCAAAGCGGTCCCTTTTCTTGTCCCACCACACACCCTTATGTCTGTCTCCTGTCTTTCACAGCAACAAACACTTGAGAAAACCAACTCTATTTTTTGTAAGGATTTTTTTTTAACTTTTATGTATGGATTGTTGACCCTGAATGTGTATATCTGTGTACCATGAGTGTGCCTGGTGCCCAGGAGGCCAGAAGGCATTAGATCCCTAGACCTGGAGTAGCCAACAGTTGTGAGTTGTCATGTGGGTGCTGAGAACTGAAGCTGAGGCCTTGGAATGAGCCGCCAGTGCTCTGATCCTCTGAGTCACTTGCGCAGGCACAAGTTAATGAACTTCTCTTTTTAAAAACCACCGAAGGTGTGGGCTGGGGAGATGGCTCCGTCATTAGAGCACCTGCCACAGTGAATGTGAGAACTGGAGTTCAGACACCCAGACCCCATATAAATGCCAGGTGGGGGTGGCGACCTGCCAGGAACACGGCCTCAGAAGGTGGAGACAAGGAATCGCTAAGCAAGCAAGCTGTCAAATTCTCAAGTTCTGAATTTGACAGGGAAGCCCTGCCTCGGTGGAAGAGCTACTGAGAATGATCCAGACTGACCTCAGACCACCACATGTACACACATGCTCATGCATCCACATTCACATGTGCCCCCCAACAAACATGCACACACACATGAAAACAGAAAAAGAAACCATGAGCAAAGGCTTGTTTTGGCTCATGGCTTTGGCCGGGAAGTGAAAAAGAGGAAAAAGAAGGGACTAATAACACATTCCCCTTTGGGAGCAGACCCTCAATGACGTGAAGACATGCTACTAGATTCCAGCTCCCAAAAGTGTCACCCCGCCCAAGAGGGCCCATTTGGGGAGACAGTAAAGTGCCAAATCATAGCAATCCTTTGAACACAGTGTATCAGATGCCTCTGCAGCCCAGGAAATCCCAGGAAGCCATAGAATGCTTGACAAAAATCTTTAAGGCAAAAAAATTGGCTGCCTGTATTCAGCACAGCACCTGGCATGCTGGAGACTTGGAGGGATGGCTTCAACAGTTAAGAGCATTTGCTGTTCCTTCAGAAGACCCAGGTTTGTGTCCCAGGACCCACACAGCAACTCACAACTATTTCTAACTCCAGCTCCAGAGGAGCCCATGCCCTCCTCTGGCCTCCTTGAGCACCAGGCATACATATGTTTACATATAAACATGCAGGCAAAATACCCATATATGTTAAAAATATATGTATAAAATGAAACACTCACATGGGAAAGAATAAATAAATCAGTGTTTAAAGTCAAGTATGGATGGAAGGGTTCAGGTGCTGAACCACCCTCTTGTTGGTGGTCTGTCTGGAAGGGTTGTGGTCCTGACAGTCCATGAAACTGAGGGTATTTCCTCCCTATGCTCTCCTTAATCAATTTTGTAAGATCCAGGTTCTGGTCCAGAGTAAACACATAGGCTGGGTGTGAGAATGGCTGTCTTTGGGAGACTTGGAAACTGTTTCTGGCATCTCCCATTCCAGATGACAGACACTGGGTCAGAGCAAGAGCAGCAGCCACAAAAGCAGGACCTTCATTAGTTCACTGGAAAAAAGGGCTCCAGAGACCCAAGCACTCCTTTCCTCTGTCTCTGTCTCTCTCACTGTCTCTCTGTGTCTATCTCTTTGTCTCCCTCTCACTGTGTCTCTGTCTCTTTGTGTCTACCTCTCTCTCCTCCCTCTAAACAGGGTCTTCCTGGTTATACTACTAGTGCAGGCTGACCTAAAGCTCACAGTCCTCTCCAGCTCTGTGTGAAATTACAAGCAATACCCATCACGCTCAACCTTCAAGCACCATATTGAAGTCTGTATGCTGATTTGAAAGAAAAACATCTTCCATAGGTATCTGAACACTTGGTTCCCAGCTGGTGGTACCGTTTAGGGTTGCGTGGCATTGGAGGTGGGCTTTGAGAGTATATAGCCTGATCCTGCTTCCAGTTAGCTCTCTTTCTGCTTTGTGCTCGGATGTGAAGATATAAGCTCTCAGCCTTCTGTTCCTGCCACCATGCTTCCTGCATGCTGCCGTGTTTTCCTGCCATGATTGATTTTTAGCCCTCCAGAATGGTAGCCAAAAAAAACTCTTATAAGTTGTTTCTGGTCATGGTGTTTTCATCACAACATTTAAAAAAATGATACAAGCTGCCTTTAACTTCCATTTCTCAGTTGCTGTCTTCATTCTGACTTCCTTCTCTCCAGATGTTTTTTTTTTTCCTCTTCCTCTGAGCCTCTGGACTTGTGATGGTTACCTTTAATCTTCAACTTGACAAAACCTAGAATCACCTGGGAAGAGAGTATCAGTGAAAGATTTCCTCTATTGTGTTGGTCTATAGAGGATTTTCCTTATTGGTTAACTGATGCTGGAGGACTCAGTGGTGCCCACTGTGGGAGGCACCATTCCCTAGGCCGGGTTCTCTAAAACAAGCACAAGCAAGCAAGAAGCATGCATGTATTTGTTTCTCTCTGCTTTTGACTGTGGGTGGGATGTGACTTCCCTTCGATGGTTAACCATAACGTGACACTGCAAGCAGAATAAACTCTTTCTCTTCTAAATTGCCTTTTGTCAGGGAACCTTGTTGCAGCGGCAGAAATGAAGCTAGGACCATACCACTGAAGATGACTGTAAGTAGCTCAGCCACCCCCAGTTCTCCAAGAGGAAGGAATTGCTGCTCTTTTCAGGTGGCCATACCAGCACCTGAAGCACACTTTGGTATGTTTCCCTGTCACGTGGCCAACTCTGCCATTTGATGTGGTAAAGATGAGTCATTCAGACTGGGCAGACAAAAGATAGGTATCTTCTTTGTGTCAGAGGGAGGTCAGCCCTACCTGAGCCACCTGGAATGAGTTCTCCAAGGACAAGTTATTTCCAAAAATAGGACAGCAAGCCTAGCAAGAAAATGGCAAATGTTCTCGTTCTCCTTGTATGGATAAGAAAACTCCACTTGGGAAGTGGGTAAACTATAGTGGGTTGTCTATAACATAAATCCTAGATAATTAGAAAAAGGGCAAATTTCCAAGAAACACGTTAAGGCCCCCCACCCCACTCCATCCCTGCCCCAACTTCCACTTTGAAAGCACTGGAAGTACAGTGCCAACATTACTGGGAAATTCTCTTTCTCATATCACTTGAGAGCCAAAATAGCACAGCCAAGTGCCCTGGGTCCCCAATGAAAGGATTCCACTCAGCTCTGGACTGCAGTGCTGGCAAGATGGCTCGCCCGGCCTTCAATGCCTCAGCTCCTTCTCTAGCTTGTAGGTCCAATGTCTGGGTTTACTTAACAGTCCCAGTGAAGCGAAAGCAGTCCTTCAGTTCCAGCACGGCCCCGGACACCATGAAGGGCTTTGATAAACGTTTGAAAAACGCTCACTTCCCCAGCAGGTGAAAGCAAACACCCAGGGAAGAATTTGAAGGGAAAGCAACCTGGCCTCCCCATCACTCATCCATCCCTGAGTTCGGGAGGGAGCTGTAAAACCTTTGGTTCGGCATTCCAAAAAACACACCCGTGATTAAAGACCCACACCTGTGGCCATGCAAAACGGTTTCCATCCAGTGTAACTGCTGAGTACTTGACAACTGCTTTAAAAAAAAAAAACAAGCAGAAAGGTGTTCCAAGCCAATGAGCAGACAGCTCATTTATCTGCCCAACAAGGCTGAGGCAGCACTTGGACAGGCTCAACCTCACAGCAGCAGGGAGAAGCTCAGGGTTTTACCTGGCATCTCCTCCTGCTTCTCACCTCCACCTGCCAAGGAAAGCTGGCATCAAGGCTGTGCCCCACTGAGTCCTAAATGCCCATCTCTGCAGCCCTGGGCAAATCCAGAGAAAAAACAGTTATATCAGTCTGTTGTCAGTTCAGTTGTGTGGTGGCAAACCCTAAATGCCCATCACTCCAACCAAATTTCAATGTTGAGATTCTAAACTCCAGGACTTCAGAATGTGAGGGGTTTTGTTGTTGTTGTTCTTGTTTTTTACAAATAGGGTAATTAAGCCAAGAACGAGGCAGAATGAGGTCATTAGAGTGGGCTGTCATCCAATGTAACTAGTTTCCTCTTAAGAGACGATTAGGAGACAGGTGTTCACAGAAGGAAGGCCATGTACAGTGGGGAGGCCATCAGCCACAAGCCAGGGAAGAGGCTCTGGAGGAAAACCTGTTGCCGCGGTAACCATAACTTCAGAATCCCACCTCCAGAATTCTCGGGCAGTAAGTGCCAGCTGGCTAAACCACCCAGCTACGGAATTTTGTTTCCCTGGGAAACTAACATACAAGCTTTAAATTTTCAAAGTTTTTTCCTCATGACCGCACTTAGTTTTTATGAGCTCACTCTGTTCATAAGAGCCTTGAACCCTCAGTTGCTGACCCTGAATCCTTCTGATGGCCTCTACTTCCTGTTTGCAAGGCAAGAGCCAGCACCATTGTTTTCAAGTGTTCCTGCACCTCTGTTGAAGAGAGGAGGCTCGAAATTGGCTCTTAACCTGGAGAGGGGCTACTGAGCTCAGGCTTACCCAATGGGTTGGTAGTAGGAATGCCATTTGCATTCCTGAGCTTTATCACTGTAACAAAACACCTGGGGAAACCAGCTTAAATGGGAGGAAAGGTTAGGGCTAGGGAGACAGCTCAGTCAGTAAAACATTTGTTCCTCAAGCATGAGGACCTAAGGTCAGATTCCCAGCACCCACCTAAAAATCCAGACATGTAAATGTAACCCAGCACAGGGGAGGCAGGTCCAGGCAGATCCCTGGAGCTGGCTGGTCAGCCAGCCTAGCTGAACTGGTGAGCTCTAGGACCAGTAAGAGACCATTTTAGAGAGAGAGCCAGGCATAGTGGCTCACGCCTGTGACCCCAGCACTCAGGGAGGCGGAGGCAGGCAGATCTCTGTGAGTTCAAGGCCAGCCTGGTCTACAAAGCAAGTCCAGGACAGCCAAGGCTACACAGAGACACCCTGTCTCAAAAATAAATAGATGGATGGATGGATGGATGGATGGATGGAT
>JAQQSO010005778.1:0-11791 GCA_028658305.1 Pachyuromys duprasi
TGATCCCCAGTGCTCCATTGCCTGGCCCATAACTTGAACTACATTACTGGAGGCCTGCCAACACCAGAGACAACCAGAAAGCTAAAGGCCAGCATAAGAACACAATCAACAAGAACCTGGGCAATGTGGCACCACCAGAACCCAGCTCCCATACTACAGGAAGCCCAGGATAATCTAACACAGCTGTAGCACACACACACACACACAAATGACCTTAAATCCAATCTTTAAAGAAGAAATTAATAAATCCCCTGAAGAAATGCAAGAAAACACAATTAAACAGGTGAAGGAAATGAATAAAACTGTCCAAGATCTGAAAATGGAAATAGAAGAAATAAAGAAAACACAAGCTGAGGGAATCCTGGAGATGGAAAACCTGGGCAAGAGAGCAGAAACAACAGGTTAAGTATCAGCAATACAACACAACAGATGGAGGAGAGAATCAAAGGTGTGGAGGACACGATAAAAGAAGTTGATATGCTGGTCAAGGGAAATGTTAAATCTAAAGAGTTTCTAACACAGACATCCAGAAAATCTGGGACACTACGAAGAGGCCAAACCTAAGGATAGGAATAAGCCACCCATAGTGGTATGTGCCTTTAATCCCAACACGTAGAAGCTCAGGAAGGCAGATCTCTGTGAGTTTCAAGGCCAACCTGATCTACAAAACAAACCGAGGACAGCTAAGACTATACAGAGAAACTCTTTCTCAAACCCCCTCGCCAAAATGATGATAATAATAATAAGCATAGAGGACAGAGAATTTCCTAACTCAAACCCAGAAAATATTTTCAGCGAAATCACAGAAAAAAAAAATTTTTCCCCAACCTACAGAAAGAAATGCCTACAAATGGACAAGAAGCTTACACCAAATAGATTGGGCCAAAAATGAAAATCCTTCATCCACATAATAAACAGCACACTAAATATACAGAAGAAAGAAAGAATATTAAAAGCACCAGGGGGAAAAATGGCCAAGGCCAAGTAACATATAATGATAGGCTGACTAGAATTACACCAGACTTCTCAACAGAGATTTTGAAAGCCAGAAGGGCCTGGACAGATGTCTTGAAGTCTCTAAGAGACCACAGATGCCAGCCCAGAGTACTATACCCAGAGGAACTTTCAATCACCTTAGACAGAGAAAACAAGATATTCCACAACAAAACCAAATATAAACAATCTCTTTCCTCAAATCCCTCCCTACAAAGGATACTAAAGGAAAACTCCAACACGAGGGGGACTACACCCAAGAAAACACTGGAAATAAATAATTTCACACAAGCAAAACCAGAAGAAAGGAATCACACACACACACACACACACACACACACACACACACACACACACATACACACACCACTACCACAACAAAATAAAAGAAATTAACAACCATTTGTCATTAATGTCTCAACATCAGTGGACTCAACAACCCAATAAAGGACACAGGCTCAAGGAATGGATGCTAGAACACAATCCATCCTTCTGCTGCGTACAAGAAACACACCTCAGCAACAAAGATAAACAATACCTCAGAGTGAAGGGCAGAAAAAAGATTTTCCAAGCAAATGGACCCAAGAAGCAAGCTGGAGTATCATTCTAATATCTAATAAAATGGACTTTCAACCAAAATTAATCAAAAGACAGGGGGAAGCCACTTCATACTCCTCAGAGGAAGAATCCACCAATGTCTCAATCCTGAATATCTATGCCCCAAGTACAAGGGCACCCACATTTGCTAAAAAAAAAACAAAAAAAAAACATTGCTACAGCTTAAATTGCACATTAAACCAGAAGCATTAATGTGGGAGATTTCAACACCTCACTCTTACCAATGGACAGGTCATTCAGGCAGAAACTAAAGAGAGAAATATTGAAACTAACAGACGGTTATGAATCAAATCTAACAGATACTTAGAGAACTTTTTTCTCAAACGCAAAAGAAGTTATACCATTTCTTTTCTCAACACCTCACAGAACCTTCTCCAAAACTGATCATATACTCAGACACAGAGCAAGTCTCAACAGACACAAGAAAACTGAAATAACCCCCTGTATCTTCTCAGACCACCATGGGTTCAAGCTGGATTTCAACAACAACAGAAACAACAGAAAGCCTACAAACTCATGGAAACTAGAATGACTCTCTACTCAATGACAAATGGGTCAAGGAAGGAATAAAGTAAGAAATTAAAAACTATGTAGAATTCAATGAAACTGAAAGCACAACATACCCAAACTTATGGGACACAATGAAAGTAGTGCTAAGAAGAAAGTTCATAGTATTAAGTGCCTTCATAACAAACTTGGAGAGATCTCAAACTAGCAATTTAAAAGCACACCTGAAAGCTTTAGAACAACAACAACAAAAGATACACACCCAAAAGGAGTAGATGGCAGGAAATAATAAAATTCAGGGCTGAAATCAATAAATTAGAAACAAAGAAAACAATTCAAAAGCTCAACAAAACAGAGATGGTTCTTTGAGAAAATCAATGAGATAGACACACCTTTAGCCAAACTAAATAAAAGGTAGAGAGACACTATGTAAATCAACAAAATCAGAAGTGAAAGGAGGGGGGGGGATCTTTACAAAAGATACTGTGGAAATATAAAGCATATTTGGTCTTACTACAGAAGTTGTACTCCACAAAATTGGAAGAGCTAAAGGAAATTGTTGGTATAATGTTCTTTTGAAATGTATATACCTTACCCTTGTACATTCAAATGCTGATTTCTCCCCCTCCCTCTCTGGTTTCAATCTGGATATTGCATTGTGATACTTATTCTAAGCATCACCTGTCTCAACTTTGTGTAAACATCCAAAATAAAGCAACTAACCACAATGTTGAGCAGGGGAAAGGAAGCCAGGAAAGGGGAGGAGCCAGAGGACAGGAAAGAGGGGAAAAGCCAGGGGATAGGAAAAGAGTGGGAGGCAAGATAGCTAGGAGGAGAGAACTGGGGAACAGAGGCAGGAGCAGAGATCTTGGACCGACATGGAGAGATGAACTGGACCTAATATATCACAAAATGCAAGAATAATGGGTGAATCTAAATGTTAGGAAACTATGAGGGCTTGGAGGTTTAACTGTTGCCCAGCATTGTGAGCTAGGTTAACTAAAATCCCAGTCTCTGTGTGGTGATTTGGGTATACAGCTGTTTAGGATTAACATCAGCTTTAACAGAAGATATATCAATAATAAATATTAACCAACATCCAACAGGAAATGGACGATTTTCTTGATTGATATTACTTAACCAATATTAAATCAATATCAGGTATACAATTTAAATACACCTATAACCCCAATGGCAATAGAAGGAGTCATTCTAATTTTCCCAAACGAAAGAAAGCCGTGGCCCAATGGTTTAAGTCCAGAATTCTACCAGACTTTGAAAGAAGAGCTAGTAACAAAAGTTAATAATCCTCAAACTATTCCATAAAATAGAAACAGAAGGAACATTACCAAATTCATTTTCAGAGACCACAGTCACTCTGATACCTAGGCCACACAAAGATCCAACAAAGAAAGAGAACTTGAAACCAATCTCCCTTATGAATACTGATGCAAAAATATTCAATATAATATTCGCAAAGCAAATCCAAGAACACATCAAAAATATCATCCATCATGATCAAGTAGGTTCCATCCCAGGCATGCAGGAATGGATCAACATATGAAAATCCATCAACATAATCCACCACATAAACAAACTGAAAGGGAAAAAAAAACAAAAAAAATCATCTCAGTAGATGCTGAAAAAGCCTTTGACAAACTCCCACAATCCTTCAAGTTAAAAGTTTTGGAGAGAACCAGGATACACAGTGCATACCTAAACACAATAAAGGCAATATACAACAAGCCTATAGCCAACACCAAATTACATGGAGAGAAACTGTTGCAGTAAATAAAATGACATTGGGCTATTTAATGTTTATTATTATTTATTAGCCCTATTTTTGTTGTCGTGGTATTATTTGAGCTCCTATCACAAATAATATGACACAGACACCTGTTAGATTGCATAATTGCCTTATTACCTTGGGTCGGGCAGATATCTCTACCTTTGCTATCTCAATAACCTCAGCATCCATCTCCCAGCCCCCATCCAATGCCACCTGCCTTACGCATCCGCATCTGGTCTACCTTCCATTCATAATCCCAATATACTTGCTTATATTTTTCATCGTGGTGTTTCTGCCATCCATGCCATCCTCGGAGTCCTTCCTCCCAGTCCATGTGGTTCCTTCTCCATGCGAACCCATCGTGGCATCCTCCTGCCTCCTCTCCTCCCTGTCTGTTTATCTCCCGTGATTCTCCTGTCCTCCCAAACCTGGGAACCTTAGCCATGCATGCCTATGTCACTCTGCCCTGTCCAGGAACCGGCAATTTACCAACCAATGGTATGTCTTAGGCGGGTTTACACAAGGATAGGTATACACGGGGAGTAAGCAGATCTTGAGGACCAGCATCAGAACAACCCCCAACAGGAAACTTAGACAAATCCCACTAAAATCAGAGACAAAACAAGGTTGCCTACTCTCTTCATATCTATTCAACAGAGTACTTGAAGTCCTAGCTAGAGCAATAAGCCAGCTAAAGGAGATCAAATGGATACAAATTGTAAAGGAAAAAGTCAAAGTATTACCATTTGCAGATGATATGATAGTATTCAGGAGTGACTCCCAAATTTCTACCAGAGACTCCTACAGACAATAGACACCTTCAGCAAACTTCCTGCATACAAATTAACTAAAAAAATAAAATCAGTAGGATTTCTTCATACAAGTGATAAAAGGGGTGAGAAAAAATTTAGGGAAACAACACTCCTTACAATAGCCACAAATAATATAAAATATCTTGGTGTAACTCTAACCAAGCAAGGGAAAGGCCTGCATGATAAAAACTTCAAGTCTCTGAAGAAAGAAATTGAAGAAGATAACAGAAGATGGAAAGACCTCCCATGCTCATGGATTGGTAGGATTAACATAGTGAAAAATGGACATCTTATCAAAAGCAATTTACAGATTCAATGCAATCCCCATCAAAATTCCAACACAATTCTTTACAGACCTAGAGAAATTCTCAACTTCATATAGAAAAAATAAATAAATAAAAAGAAAGACCCAGGATAGCTAAAACAATCCTATACAATAAAAGAACTTCTGGCGGTATCACCACCCTTGGTTTCAAGCTGTACTACATAGCAGTAGTAAAAAAAAAAAAAAAAAAAAAAAAACACACAAAAAAAAACACATGGAACTGGCATAAAAACAGACAGGTTGGTTAACAGAGTCAAATAGAAGACCTAGAAATAAACTCAGCCACTTATGGACCCCTGACTTTTGGCAAAGAAGCCAAAACCATACAATGGAAGAAAGATAGCATCTTCAACAAATGGTGCTGGTATAACTGGATGTCTGCATGAAGGTGAAGGCATATAGCCCCATATTTATCACCCTGCATAAAACTTAAGTCCATGTGGATCAAAGGCTTCAACATAAAACCAGATCCACTAAATCTATTAGAGGAGAGAGTGGGGAATAGCCATGAACGCATTGGTACGGGAGACAACTTCTTGAACAGAACACCAGCAGCTCAGGCATTAAAAGCAACAATTAATAAATGGGACCTCATGAAGCTGAAAGGCTTCTGCAAGGCAAAAGACACTGTCAATATAGAAAAAATAGTGGCCTACAGAATGGGAAAAGGTCTTCATCAACCCTACGTCTGTTAGAGGGCTAATACCCAAAATACATAAAGAAATTAAGAAATTAAACATCAACAAACCAAATAACCCAATTTTAATGGTGGGGTGCTGACCAAAAGAGAGAATTCTCAACAGAGGTATCTCATATGGCCGAGAAGCACTTAAAGAAATGCTGAATGTCATTAGTCATCAGGGAAATGCAAATCATTACACACATCAGAATGGCTCAACTCCAAATCTCAAGTGACAGCACATGCTGGTGAGAATGTGGAACAAAGGGAACTCTCCTCCATTGCTGGTAGGAGTGCAAACTTGTACAACCACTATGAAAATCAATCTGGTGCTTTCTCAGAACACTGTGAATGGATCTACCTCAAGACCCAGCTACACCTCTCCTGGGCATATACCAAAAAGATTCTCAACCGGACCACAACGTCACTTGTTCATCTATGTTCATAGCAGCATCATTTGTAATAGCCAGAAACTGGAAACAGTGTAGATGTCCCTCAATCGAAGAATGGATAAAGAAAATGAGGTGCATGTATGCAATGTAATATTGCTCAGCTATTACAAACAAGGACACCCTGCAATTTGCAGGCAAATAGATGGAAGTGGGAAAGATCATCCTGAATCCCCAGACCCAGAAAGACACACATGGTATGTATTCACGTTTAAATGGATGTTAGCCATAAAGTACAAGATAGCCATCCTACAACCCATAGAGTGAAAGAAGCTAAGTAAGAAGAAGGCCCCAAAGGAGGATGCTGAAATGTCAATGGGAAGGGGAAGTAAAACAGCCTTTGAAGTGTATGGAGGGAGGGGACTGAATGGGAGGCTTGGTGGGAAAGAGAAGGGGAAGGGGTATGAGGGAAGGGGTATGAGGGAAGGGGCGGGAGGCAGGGAGAGAGAGATGAAGTCTGGTGTGTGTGTGTGTGTGTGTGTGTGTGTGTGGGTCAATGGCCTCTGTGGGACACGGAGTCTGTGGTTGTGACCCTGCCTGGGACTTGTAGTACCAGGGGAGGTGGAGTGGCCACTTCCTGGTGTGGCTATTTCCTATGGCTGGACAGGACTTCCAGGAGAAGGAGGACCATGCTAGCCCACACACAGGACCGCTGACCCAGACAATCAATGACTGGCCCAACTTGAGTCTCATTCCATGAGAGGGAGCCCGCCACTGACACTGCTCATGATATTGCTGTTCCTGCAGACTGGAGTTAGCATGGCAGTCATCTGAGAGGCTTCAGAAAGCAGCTGATGAAAACAGATGCAAAGACACACAGCGAAATATTAGGCAGAATCCTATGGAAGAGAGGCAGGAAGGAACTGAATGAGCCAGAGAGGTCAAGGACAACAAGCAAATCTACAAAATCATCTAACCTGGACCCTTAGGCGTACACAGAGACTGACCCACCAGCCAGAGAGCATCCATGGGATGGTTCTAACCCCCCCACCCCCACATATGTAACAGATGTACAGCATGGTCCTTAAGAGGGACATCTAACAGCAGGAGCAGGGACTGCCTCTGTCTGTTTTTTGCTGTTGTTGTTGTTTTTTAATATTCTGAAGTGACAGCTGTGAAGATCTTGAATGAACAAGATAAGTGATGGGAAAATGTTGGAAATGTTTCTGTGAAAATGACGAAATGTTTGCTCACCATGAAGGTCTGTAGTTAAATCACCTGGGAGGTAGTAAAACAATGGTGGAATGGTGCCCATTCTGCTGAAAACAGCATTTAATCAGTGGAAAAGAATGGATCTTTCTGTCTTACTGTGAAACTTTTGATCTCGAGATGTGATAAGATATTTATGTTGTGCAGAGTTTCGGTACGTCTTTAGTATTTATATACCTTTGTAAATATATTTTCCTACCTCTTGTTTGCTATATGTTTTTACAGTCTGAGACAGTTCTTATTAGTTAGATTCATTTCTTTGCCTTAATGCAAACCACATACTTGCATTTTTGTTCTATTTGTGTGTGTATGTGACTATAAAGTTTTGAAACCAGGTCTTATTCTGGAACACTGGAGCATGCTATGGAGTCCAGGGTAAACTCATACTAGCAGAGAACATCCTGCCTCAGACTCCCAACTGCTGGGCTCAGACAAAATCAGCACACCTGGCTTGTTTGTGTTTGATGGAAGCACAGTTGAGTGTCCTTTTGGTTCTTCTTCACAGAGAATTTTCTAATGTGTGTATAGTGGCATTTTCCTCCCTCCTGAGGAGCCTTTCAACTCTACTCCTGCTTCCTGCTTTATTTTATTACCTCCCAGGTGGAGGCAATAAAAGATGGAAAGATGCTCGTGGATTGGCAGGAACAACACAGTAAACATGGCCATCCCACCAAAAGGAGGCAAGCTACAGATTCAATGCAATCCCCATCAAAATGCCAACACAATTCTCTACAGACCTCAACTTCATATAGAATAACAAGAAACCCAGAATCACTAAATCAGTCCTCTCTTCATCCCTGATCTCCACCTGTACTATAGAGCAACAGTAATAAAATGTTCATGGTATTGGCAGAGAAACAGACTGGTGGATCAATAGAATTGAATAGAAGACCCAGAAATAAACCCACACACCTACAGACACCTGATTTTTGACAAAGGTTCCAAAACCATACAATGGAGAAAAGATAGCATCTTCCACAAATGATGCTGGTGTAACTGGATGTCCACGTGTGGAAAAATGCAAGTAGATTCATATTTATCACCCTGTACCAAACTAAAGACCAAGCAGAAGATTGGTTGGTATGGTACAATAGCTGCTGAGTTACTTTTGTGACTCTGCAGGTGGTCAGTAAATTCTCAAGTCCATAGTGTCCTTACATAAGCAAAATTCAGGATGTTGAGTATTCCTCTTTTAGAGACCTAGGGGGTCTCTTTCCATTTTTTGACTATTCCTCTGTTCCTTTACCTTAAGCATTCAAAAACTAATTCTGATTTCTGGATTCTTACAGTTTGTTCCTAGGCCCCATTTTAATTGCTTGACGGGTTGAGCCTTAAGCGAATCCTGTCGCTTACCACGCTGTATTCTGTACAAAGCAGAGAAGCTGGGGGAATTAATGTTAATTTTGCATTTAGCCTGACAACTAGGTTCCTACACAAGGCACACTTACTCTTCTTCTCTCCGATTTTGGAAAATCTTGTTCGTCCCCCTTTTACTTTTGCACTCTGCCATGCAGCATGCAGGACTTGGCAAGCTTCTTCCTCCTCATCTTTGCTTACATTCTACTCAAATTATCATCTCTCCCTATCCTAATACAGCACATTTAGGGATTCCTTGACATCTAAGTCTCCTGATTTTAACTGCTCACGGTGTATGCTCCTCCTAATGGACGGATCCATAGTCTGCTCGCTAATATTTCAGGATTGCTACTGATGCTGGAAAGCATCCACTCTGCAGCTGGGGCGAGAGCTGGGCTTTATCACAAAACAGAACAAAACAAAACAACACCGCAAAACAATAACAACAACAACGAGAAGCAGAAAAATGTGTGTAATGATGATTGGCTAATTTTCAAGGTGTCCACAGCCTAGAGTCTGGGAAGGAAACCACAGCGGCGGGCAAGGGAGGGGCTTCGAAAGCTGGCAAGAGTACAGCATAATTGCTCTCCTGTTCTCCAGTGACAGTGAGCTGCACCATCACCAAAAGACGCCAGGAGTCCAGTATCCTCCCAGACTCTCTGACTCTTCAGGATGAGCGCCTAGGTAAGCTCAGAACCCTTCCCAGCGCTTTGGGTCGCAAATGTGAGAAGCCCTCTGGCTGCATTCGCCTGGGCCCGCCCATAGACACGCAGGCACACTGGCGGCCAGCAAGGTTTGAGGACCCTGCGGCAGCACTTCCGCAGACAGGCTGGAGCCCCGCCCACAGGCCGCCCTGAGCCCGCCCCGGCTCTCCCGCACTTCCGGCGACGCCTTGGACCTGACCAGCTGTGCGCTCAGCCCACCAGGCAAAGCGCAGCGGACCCCGCCAAGCGCCCAGCGACCCGGCCAGAGCCCGGACACCCCGCGGCAAGCCCTGCGGAGACAGCGCAGCGCCATGAAAGGCCGGGTGAAGAGGACGAAGTCCAAGTTGGCCACGCCCAACGGGCGCGTCCCGCAGCAGGAGAACCCGAACCCCATCCCTTTTCCTGAGCTGTTTGATGGCGACACCGAGCAGCTCCCGGAGTTCATCATGCAGACGGGCTCCTACATGTTAGTGGACGACAAGACCTTCGGCAACGACGAGCTCAAGGTGACGTTCCTCATCACCCGCCTCAAGGGCTGGGCCCTGCAGTGGGCGATCCCCTACATCGAGAAGAACAGCCCCCTGCTCCGCGACTACAGCGGCTTCCTGGCAGAGATGAAGGAGGTGTTCGGGTGGGAGGAGGACAAGGACTGATAGGCCGGCGGCTCCCCGGACCTGGGGCGGGATTCCAGGAGGGTGGGCTGCTGTCATGTGCATAGCCTTGCTGCAGCGATGATCACCAGGGGCGCCCTCCCACCGCGCCTCCCCCCTGACCAGAGAACTCCCCCCCCCCACAGCACCTTGTCCACATCTCGCATGCGCCCCCACCCCAGGTCCCCTCCTGTGTCCGCCTAGCCTTTGTTCCAGGAATAGCTCCCCAGGCTCCCGCTGCTGTCCCTGCTGGGCCTGGCTCTGGAGAACAAGATGCCCCCCAGTGCTGACAGTCCTGGGCGCGTTTGGACACTGTCCTGGGCTCCAGCTGCGAGATGGGCTCCTGTCACCTAATGGACACATCGCCCGTCGCCGCTGGACGCTGTCCACTGCCTCCTGCCCAGGGGACAGACTGCACCCATCTGCCCACAAGGCTTGTCCCACTGCTGCCATTGCAGGCCCCTGAACCCACCCACCATCTGTGGACTGACTGTTGTCCTTAACTGATCTGGACTCATCTGGGAGGTACCTGTGCTGCCCCTGCCCATGGACATTCAGCGGGACCCTTCCCCTCCCTGCTCTCAGAGACCCCTTGTCTCTCATTTCGTCTTGTGGACCAGTCTGTTTTCCTTTCTGAATTCACAGCTGTCTCTCTGATGTGTGCCTTTGTTCCACACACTAACCCTATGCTCTATCCAGCCGGTCTACTCTACTTGTACAAAAGCCTTTTCCTTACTTTCAATAAAGGTCAGATGCTATTTAAAAGGAAATGGAGTCTTACTACCCTATTCCCACCCTGCCAGCCCTGCAGTTGTCTGCAGGTGTGATCCATTTCTTGTTCAAGAGGTGTGTGTGGTTTGTTTTTCATTGATCTTTAAGATAAAGTCCTTTTGTCATTCTGCTTAAAGTCACAGAGTAAATCCTTATATCATATTAGGATAGAGCATTGTGACTAGTATGGTCCAAGAGGCTGCTTAAAAATGACTCCTGATTTCCAAAAAGTTAAAATAGAATTTCCTAATTATTGTTAACCACAAATACCACACTTATGTGTTTTGAATGTCTATGAGGCTATTTAACACCTTACTTGGGTTACTAACAGAAAGAATAGTCTTCTTAAATAGCATTTATAGAATCCATATAATGGCATTGTGAATTAAGTCCCAAACCAGTTGATAAGTTACAGGATGGTGAAGAGAAATAGTAAATTTCTGAGGTAGGCATGGTGTTATATGTCTCTAATTCTACCAAAAAAGTTAAAAAGCATACAAAAGACCTACACAAGTTCAAACCAGGCAAAAATCCCATCACAGAATAATGGAAGTGTATGCATAATTCCACCCCTAACCTAGAACTTATTTCCAATTGATATCTTCTGTTTTTAATTTTTTAATTTTAATTTTTATATCAATCAGAGGTTAGGTACTTTGCATCCCCGGCGTAGCCCCCTTCCTCTTTCCCTCCCACTCTCCCCATCCCTCCCTCATCTCCTCCCCACCCACTCCAAGTCCACCTACAGGGGAGGATCTCCTCCCCTTCCATCCGACCCCAGTTCATCTTGTCTCCTCAGGGCTGGCTACAATGTCCTCCCCTGGGATCTAGCCAGGCTGTTACTCCCTGGAATGTATGGGGGAGGGTCAAAGAGCCAGCCATTGAGTTCATGTCTGAAACAGTCCCTGTTCCCCTTACTAGGGTCTTCA
>JAQQSO010005779.1:0-11790 GCA_028658305.1 Pachyuromys duprasi
AAAAAAATGGGGATAAACCTAAAGGATGGGTAGGGCTTAATTGATAGGAAGGAAGGGAGAGAATATAGCTGGACATAGGTTTGGAAGAGGACAGCTGCACAAAGAGTAGCTTGTGTCCAGCTGAGAAAGACTTTGAAGAATAATGGGAAATATGCTGGGAAATACAGTGGGCACACTTGGTATAATTATGAAGAAATGCTATTTAAATACTCCAGAGATGGTGGGTTGACATGTCCACAGTATTGTTGGTGTCAAGTATCATCACCTCTGTCCTAATTTCACCATTTGCAGAGGCATGAATTGAGACTTTTCAAGGGCGCGTTTTTCTCTAAGGTCCCATGTCTCTGGTAGGTTGGCATACAGAAGGGAGGAAGCTTTTTTTGAGTTCAAACTGTGGAGGTGTCAGGTACAGCCCTTCCACTGGAAAGGTTCAGTAACAATACGCTTTATTTGAACTCTGAAACAACACGAGGGAGAGACACCGTTGTCCTTGACAGAAATGGACAGGACTACAAAATTTGAAAGTCTTGGCATGTAATAATTCTCAAGGACATTCCATGCTCGCAGAAACAACAAGACAGAGACCAATAAGACAGTAATTGAGCTACAGAAACCTTATGCAAACAGTTGCAATCAGCACTTCAGAAAGCTGCTCTTACTTGTTTCCCACGCCTACCTACCTCCAGTGTTAGAGGTACAAAACTGAAAGAAAAGCGGTTCTAAATTAAATAGATTGGCTCAAGCTGTAATTTCTGCAGACTAGCCAAGGCATACAAATTCTTCAAAAATTAGCTAACAACCCCTATCAAATAACGTTTTGCTGATATCCATTGAGAAAAACAGTCACCCTGGACACTGATTCTGATAAATGTATTTGCTCCACATAAATCTCACAATTAAGTTGTTTTTAGAAAATAAAACTTGGGAAGGAAGGACTGGGTGACTTGTTCAGTTTCTTTGGTCTGTAGTTTTTGTAGAATCCTCGTTTCACAGTTGCTTTCAAAAATAGCCATTTGCTGGAAATGTTCTGTGTCCCTGGTTCTCTTGCAGTGGGTTGTCTTCTGGCCTCAGAGTGTCCCTTATCAGAGCCTTGGACCCCTGGGTCCCTTCACAAAGTACCTGGTGGACCACTATCACACCCTCCTAAGGAATGGGTAAGGAAAGCTAAGTTGTGGATGCTGCAGTTCCAGGCTTCCTGGGTACCAGGAAAGCCTGCAGTTACCTTTAGATATCTAACATTGGGCTAGTTTGTAATCAGATGCCTTTCTTTTTAAAGTTTCTGTGTTAGATTTAATTAATTTAATTAATGACTAAATAGAAAAACTTTTTTCTTTTTCGGTTTCAGGTATTGGCTTGCTTGGCTGATTCATGTGGGAGAGTCCTTGTATGCCTTGGTATTATGCAAGTAAGTCTTTGTAATAGGAACTTATCACTTTTATCTTGGTATCTGATGTAAGTGTTGAGTAGCCATGTTTAAATAATTAATATACTTTCAGGCTGAAAGCATGCTCAAGTGTAGCCTGAATCCCTATACCTGATACTGAGCCTGGGAAAAAAATTATTCAGTAAATGCAGTTTGCTTGTATTTATACTAATTGATTTTGTTATTTAACTGGGATACTTTTGCTGTATTTCAAAACTTCTGCCTAACCAACTGGAACAAATGGCTAGGAGTCCATCTTCTACTTTGCCAAAGAACTCTGTAGTTTTTGTAGAATCATCGCTTCACAGTTGCTTTCAAAAATAGCCATTTGCTGGAGTTATTGCTCTAGGCTAGTGGTTTTCAATCCAGTTTCAAAAGAGAATCAAAGGAGGAGCATGCCTGGTTCAAACCCAGAGACTGTGATCTGATAAGCATTGCTTCAGACACTGGTCTATGTTCTTAAAGCTCCTCAAGTAATTCTGTGGTTCAGTGCAAATTAAAAGCCCCAAACTAGATTCTCATGCATTGTACCTTGGAATTATAAATAGAATTAAGAGTAGAATACAGTTATTTCCTGGAACCAACACTAAAATTCTGTTGTCTACATTTTCTCTTTTTCAGGCATAAAGGAATCACAGATGGCCAGGCCCAGCTCCTGTGGTTCCTGCAGACTTTCCTCTTTGGTATAGCCTCTCTTTCCATCCTGCTTGCTTACAGACCAAAGCGCCAAAAACACAATTAAAGGAGACAGCAAAGTTGCCTCCCCACTCCTCAAGTCCTCCTTTCAGTGGGTCCTGGTTTCCATGACCAGGGAAACCTGGTCATGTTTTCTAGGGAGTGAGTGTCTAAGACCCTCCATTTACTTTTTTTTTGGGGGGGTGTGCTCTGACCAACCTTGGATAGACCAATCAGAATTTAAGAAAGAGTTAAGAAGGTCAAACTAGATTTGTTTGTGGGTCCACCTTTGCTCCCCATTCTAACACTCCCCTTCCTCCTTCCCACTGATATCTTAGCTTCCACCCCCAAATTTTCCCTTAGTTCTGGACGCAAGATAAAGTAAAGCTTCCATATCACAGCAGTTCCACATACATGTTTTAGGCACCATGAGGCTGCCAGAGCCCACCGGCAGAGTCTAGTAGTACCTGAGTGAGGAGTGAAGATTTAAAACACAACACACGGCATCGGCTTGAGAGGGCTGTCAGTATGAGTATGACTGAAGCAGCCTGGGTTTATTCCAAGATTCCCTTTTTACAGGCAAAGCAAAAACAAGTCACAGTAATACAAAAAGAAAAGGTTCGTGGAACCTAACTTATTTTCAAAAACTACTTCCCTATATGGGATATGGTCCAAGGTCACACAGGTAAGCTTTAATAAGGAACTTGGCAAAACTTCCTCTTTTCTCTGTCTCAAGGTGAAGGCCAAGGTGAAAACAACAAAGCAGCTTAACAAGCAGCTCTCTACATGAAGCAGGATTTTTTTTTTTTTAGATTTATTTATTTGTTCTTTATACAGAATTCCGCCTATGTGTGTGCCTGCAGGCCAGAAGAGGCCACCAGATCTCATTAGAGATGGTTATGAGCCATGTTGTGGTTGCTGGGACTTGAACTCAGGACCTTTGGAAGAGCAGACAATACTCTTAATCTCTGAGCCGTCTCTCCGGCCCCATGAGGCAGGATCTTATCCATCCCCACACATCTCTCCAGCTACAAAGAAAGATAAAAACAAGCAAGTGCTTGGCTCAGAAACCTGAGGGACCCGCTGAGCCCAAGAGGGTAACACTAGGGATGTCCTCCCTGGTCAGCTCCTAGCTTGGTCACCTCCAAGCCAGAGGAGGTGACCCTGGCCGGCTTGTGGTGAAGTACTCGGGGAGCCTAATGCCACTGCTGGATTGCTCCTTCAATTCAAGCCGCTTCCTAGCTTTCCTTTCCTCTTAGCACTCAGGCACCAGCTGCCCCCATAGTGATAACCATTCAGGGGTGCTTACCAAAGCTGAAAACTCACTTCACTGTACTCCATGTGTAATTTTCTCATGCTCCACTCAAACTGTTGAGGCTGTTTAGTGCGCTGAGCAGCAGAAAAGCACAGGACTGCTTCCATCGGCAGTGCTCCCTCTGTGTGGGTCCACCCTGGGAAACCTTCCCTCTCACCTTCCTGCTCAGTCATTCTCTGTCTAGTTTTGGCCCATTCACAACGCATACCTGATTTGGGATGATGGATTGGGAAGGGTTACTAACTACTCTGTTCCCTTACCCTGGCAGGATGACCCTGTCAATTCTAGGAGTCCTAACTTACAGCTCTTTCCCTGGAGGACCAGCTGTTCTCAAAGCACTTCCTCATTTCCCCTCAGTGACATGGGAGGCAGGTTGTATGTGTTTGCAAACATTTATTAGAAACACCTCATCCCAGCGTTGTGCGGTAGTGCCTCTGCCTCTTAGAGGCCGAGGCAGGTGGATCTCTGTGAGTTTGAGGCCAGCCTGGTCTACAAAGTGAGTCCAGGACAGTCAAGTCTATACAGAGAAACCCTGTCTCAAAAACCCAACCCAAACCAAACCAACAAAGAAACACCTCACCTTCAGCAAAGTCCCCAAGTGAAGACTCACCTCAAAAGGTTGTGGGCTGTGTAGCTGTTGATAGTGGAGATGAATTTTTGCAAATGTATCTGAGACTTTCCTAGTATGTTTTGTGAAACAGGGGTTGCATTTAGGTAAAAAGAAATTTGTAACCAAGTTAGTTTTTGTTGTACATTGTTGTCAACACCTCATTTTGCTTCCCTTTCCTGAAGAGCAAATTTGTTTCAGAACACTGGCCAGACTCAGGGAATAAATTTTAAGGTTTTTGCATCCACATCTGTGTCGTCCCCAAGAAAGGAATCCACTCTCTGCAGAACAGAGCTCTTTCTGTCCATGGGCAGCCACATCCCAACACCTAGGGAAGACAGGATCTGATCTGGAGGATGTAATTTACACAATGCTCTTGTTTTGTTTTTTTACAAGAGGGTGGATGGATTTGACAGGGTCCTTCTTTATGACTGTAGTTGGCCTGGAACTCATTATGTAGTACTGGGCTTGAGCTCAACAGTCTTCTTGTCTCGTCCTCCAGAGTGACAGGCCTACTGGCATGTACCATCACATCCAGCTATACAACTCAAGGAAACCGTTATCACCTGTTAGTATGTATTTAACAATGCCACGCACTCAACAGATCTGGATATGAACATATTTATTTGGAGGAAAGAAAGGGGAGAAGAGTTAGAGCCGAAGAGAAAGAGGAGCATAGTGCCCTGCCCCCAGGAGAGAAAATTCAGAGAGGAGGGAAAGGGAAAGAAACTGAACTGGGGAAGGGGTGGGGGGGAGGATAGCACCTGTCCTGGGTGATAACATCACATGTTGTCAGGACCCTAAAGGCCCCTGAGGCCAGGCCAGTTGAATTGCCTGCACAACATAACATCCCCAGCTCACCCCTGAAGAAAATATTGGAATTCTTACCAAGATGGCTGACTAGCTCAGGCAGGTCCCTCCATCCTCCATGATGAAACCTAGAGAAACAGTAGGGACCCGGTATGGGAGTGCCTTTAATTAAAAGTAGTGTCATGCCTTTATTCCCAACACTTGCACTCAAGAGGCAGAAGCAAGTGGATCTCTGTGAGTTCCTGGCCAACCTGATCTACATGGGTGAGTTCCAGAATAGCCAGAACTATGTAATAGAAAGACACTTTCTCAAAACAAACAGAAAGAAACAGGAGCAAGAAAAAGGTATGGGTTCCTAAAACTATGGCAGAAGTTGGAATTCCTCACCACATCCCTATGCTGAAGACTTGAGAACTGGGGGCAGAATACTGGTAACTAACTAAACTAATGCATAGAAAACCCAAGCAGAGAAATTTATATAGTACTTTCTAGTCTCATTGCCTCAAGTTGCCTTAGGATACGATAGTTTTTCGTGTGGTCCTTTTAACAGTAGCAAGTGCATCTAACCTAATGCCTGTCTGAACCATTTAGTAGACAGAACTTAGGAGATTTTATTGCTTTGTTTTTTTTTGTTGTTGTTGTTGTTTGATCTTTTGAGACAGGGGCTATGTAGCCCTGGCTGTTCTGGAATTCCATTTATAGACTCACAGAGACCCTCCTGCTCTGCCTCCCTCATGCTGGGATTAAAGGTGCACAGTACCATGTTCCTTACAACTTTTGAATTGATGGACATCTGTAATTCCAGAACTGGGCCCCAGGGTTCTTCCCCTCTTGTCTTCTCCCCTGGTTTCAACATCATCTCCCCTGGTTTCAACATCACTACACTGGCTCACTAACACCATACAATTTTGTAAGTGTGCTCTGTTCAGCCAGTATTGCTGCAACAGCTGCCTTTGCAGTCTCTATGCTTGCCTCAGTTCTTTTTGCTCCTTCTCAATGTGTGCTATTATTGGTATTAGGTGGGAGATAAGTTTAGTAATTGGTACTTCCCGTTAGGTTTTCTTTTCTCTGAAGTGCATCCTTTATACATATGATGCTGATAAAGCCCCAAAGGCAGTGTACTTGGAGAAGTCCAACTTCCCTCCCTACCTGTCTCAGCTCATTCCCACCAAGTCCCTGTAGTTAGGGTGGAAGGTAAAATGTGTCCAAAAGACATTCCTTAATGAGATGGAAAAGACAAAAAGGAATGTTACTTTTTATAGACAAAAATGGACTGAGGTTCTGTCATATAATGTAGTGTTATGGGTGTCCATCTCTGGAAAACTAAAGAATCCCATACACGATGTTTTCTGTAGAGACAGTTGGTCAAAGCACTGAGGATAAATGACTGGAGTGCCTGGCCTTGAATAGGGCATCTATATGATCCCCCTCAAAGCTCAGGGAAAATTAAGAAAGGGAATGAAAAAGCCATGGCGGTGAGAGCAATTTAGTTTTGACTTCTGCTAAGGTTTACTCAGCTGATCTGGCTAGCTAGGACAGTGTCCCCTTCTTCCTCCCTGCCCCAAGTGTGTCCCTTTCTAAGCTATACAGTTGGTGAAAGAAGACCTCTCTGGAATAAAAGAGAATCAGTATGGTGATGTGAATGAGAATGGCTTCCATGGCTCATAAATGTGAGGTTTAAAACGCCCATGCCGGCTAAGCAAGTTGGTGCATGCCTTTGATCCCAGCACAGAGGCAGAGGCAGAGGCAGGTGGATCTTTGTGAGTTTGAAGCCAGCCTAGTCTACAAAGTGAGTCCAGGACAACCAAGGCTGCACAGAGAAACCCTGTCTTGAAAAACAACAAAAACAAACAAGCAAAGAAAAAGCCCATGCCATTCTCTGCTCTTCGTCTGTCTGTCTGTCTGTCTCTCTCTCTCTCTCTCTCTATAGATAGATAGATAGATAGATAGATAGATAGATAGATAGATAGATAGATAGATAGATAGATAGATAGATAGATAGATAGATATCCCTAGCTTCAGGTACATACAGATATACATATATATACACATGTACACACATGTAAATAAATAATAGTAATAAATATTTAAAACAATACAATCCAAAAATTTTCTGGATATATTTCTGTATCCAGAAAACAATTTGCTTACTGCTTCCCACCACCTCTGGCTCTAACAATCTCTCTCACCCCACTTCTAGAATATTCCTGAGCCTGAGGGAGGTGTGTGTGTGTGCATGTGTGTGTGCATATATATATATATAGAGAGAGAGAGAGAGAGAGAGAGAGAGAGAGAACGCAACGAACCTAAGACAATCGGTCTTCAGTCAAAGGTATACGAGTAGCTGTGTTCCCTTGCTAGAACCTCTAAACAAGATGCCAGGAATGGAACAGCCAGAGGATGGGGAGAGTGCTGAGAAACAATGTCTTCTGGACATGACCTGGGATTGCAGCCATTAAGCCATTGCAGCTCTACTGACCTACACAAGACTGGCCCCATCTATTTCATCATGTACATGGGAGGGAAAATAGATTGTGTAGAAGACAGTTCTCACTGAGAGGAGGAAGAGAAGGAACACTAATGGAAGGCTTGTTCAACCCAAAATTCATTATGTTCATGTATGAAATTGTTAAATATTTTAATAGTCATTTGAGAATGTCATACAATGTATTTTGAACACATCCACTCCCTGTCCCCAGGTCTGTCCATAACCACCATCTTCACCTTGCCATTCCTTCCCACTCAACTTTGAGTTTTCTTCTCCTCCAATGCCCATCAAACTCCTTTTGTTTTGCCCGTTTGTCTTGGCCTGCCCTGATGAGTGGTCTACCCACCAGGGTCACACCAGTGAAGGAAACTGCCTCTCCCTGCAGCTATCAAACGCCAGTAGGATCTCAGCAGGCAGGGGGACTTGGTGCCCACCCTCACTGCTCAGTGCGGAGTTTGCCTGGCTTGAACTTGTACGGGTATTGTACACGCTGTCGCAATCACTGCAAGCATGTGCAAGTGCTTTTCTGTATCCAGAAAACAGTTTGCTTGCTGCTTCCCACCACCTCTGGCTCTAACAATCTCTCTCACCCCACTTCTAGAATATTCCTGAGCCTGAGGGAGGTGTGTGTGTGCATGTGTACGTAATATGAACATCCGGTTTAGAGATGAACAATAGTCTCTTACTTGCTCTGTGTTGACCTCTTGAAGGGTCTTAATATTTTTGGATTGTATTGTTTTAAATATTTATTACTATTATTTATTTACATGTGTGTACATGTGTATATATGTATATCTGTATGTACCTGAAGCTAGGGATGTCTCCTGGAACTGGAGTTAAAAGCAGTTGTAAGCTGTCTGCTGTGAGTGCTGGGAATTGAACTCAGGTCCTATGCAGAAACAATACATGTTCTTAACCACTGAACCCCTGTATTGTTTTGTTTTTGAGACTGACCTCAAACTCAGATCCTCCTGCCTCTGCCTCCGAGGGCTGGGATTAAAGGTCTGTGCCACCACTGCCTGGATCTGAGAATTTCTTTCCTTCTTCCTTCCTTCCTTCCTTTCTTCACTTTACATCAGATCGTAGTCCTTTCCCTCCTCTCCTCCCAATCCCACCCTCCTTCTTCCCTTTATTCACTCTCAGACTCCTCAGAAAAGGGGAGCCCCCTCAAGCCACCCCAGCACATCAAGTCACATCAGGACTAAGTATATCCTCTTTCACTATGGCTGGGCTGCATTGAAGAGTGATCTAAAAGCAGGCAACAGAGTCCATGTCAGATTCAGCCCCTGCTCACCTTACTAGGGAACTCACATAGAGCCTGAGCTTCCCATCAGCTACATCTGTGTAGGGGGCCTACTTCCAGTCTATGCATGATCCTTGGTTGGTGCTTCAGTCTCTGCACTCAACCGTGGGCCCTGGTTAGTCGACTGTTGGTCTTCTTGTGGAGTTCTTGTCCCCTCCAAGTCTTTCTATCTTTTCCCCCATTCTTCCACAAGGCTCCCAAGGCTCTGCCCAACATTTGGCTGTGAGTCACTGCATCTGTTTTCATCCATTGCTGTGTAGAGCTTCTCAGAGTCTGAGAGTATTTCAAAAACTTTCCACTTGAGCTCCTGAGAGTCCAGTACTGTTTCATTGAGCTGGGTTATTTGCCCCCAAGACAATCATAATTCATTTCTTTTCCCTTTGATGCTAGAGAGAATAAAATGAGCCAATAAAGAATAGGCAGAGCCCCCAGAAGGAAAGACAGATACACATGAATCTGTACAGCAACCCTCTGAGAGCCCGTGATGAACAGTATACCTTTCCTTTTCATTCAAATTTTAGAGTAGGATACAAAGTAATGGCATTTCACACTTACATGTCTTTTTGTTTTGTTTTCAAGATAGGCTTTCTCTTTGTAGCCTTGGCTGTCCTTCACTCCCTTTGTAGACCAGGCTGTCTTTAAACTCAAAGAGGTCCACTTGCCTCTGCTTCCCAAGTGCTGGGATTAAAGGCATGCATCACCACCATCCAGCTGCATATGTATCTTTATACAACAAAACCCAGTTCAATCTTTTATTGCTGCTGTTGATTGCTCCTGTGAACAAAAGGCAGCCAGCAGGGGTTTGCACTTTTGAATGACAGTTCTGTTCAGTTATTCTCCACTTAATACCTGTGTCACCTAGGGAGAATTACATCATCTGTTTGAGTCTCCTTTTACTTTTCCTTTTATTCTCATTTCCTGCTTTCTTCAATCCTGGACTACATTTCCTATGTGTTAGATATGCATGTCATATAATTATACATTATTATCTTGTGTGGGTTTTAATTCAATTTAAATGAATAGTAATATATTTGTAATGGAAAGGCCTTGTTGTTTTGGCATGTCAGATGCTATTTAACTGGCATCTCAGGAAGGGCCCTGAGTATTTGCCTGATTTTCATTTAAATCTTGACAATTTACCAAGAAGACCTCAGTTGTTCATATGTCTTGCTGCTCCCTTAGAGAGAGGGCAATCTGTCTTGAAGACAGTACAAGAGCCAACTGATAGCAGCTTTTGAAGGGCAAGGAAGAAAAAAGAAGGCCCGTGGCAGGACATGGTGGTACACACCTTTATTTCCAGCACTTGGGAGGCAGAGGCAGGTGGATCTCTGAGTTTGAGGCCAGCCTGGTCTACAAAGTGAGTTCCAAGACAGCCAAGGCTACACAGAGAGAGATCCTGTCTCAAACAAACAAACGAACAAACAAACAAACAGTTCATCATGAATGCCTCCAAAGTCTATTTCATTTTGATCAAATTAGCAAGAATGGCATTAAACTACACAGCATAGGGGTTGGTGAGACAGCTCAGCATGTAAAGGCACTTCCTACCACACAATGACCTGAGTTTGATCCCAGTTCCCACATGGTGGAAGGAGAGGACCAACTCCTGCAGGTTGTCCACTGATACTACCCCCCCACACACACAAACCTGCCACACACACACGTATATACACACACACACCATGCACATGCACCTCTCAACATTTCCCAGAGCAGCCTGTCAGGAATGTGTCGTGAACCACCCAAAGCCATGTTCTCAACAGCGTGCCTCATGCCCCAAATATTTTTCAAAACTTTTCCAAGAATAATATGTTTGGCGAGAATCATCGTTTCCTTTGTTAGCTGCATTAAGTCCCTATATCCAGTCCATGTTACTGACGCCCTTGTGTTGTATCCATAGCAATGCACAAATAGTGTAAGCTGTCTGCAGGCCCCAGGGCTTCTTACCAGCCCAGGGTGTTTACAGGATCTCGAAAGCTTTAACATCTGCACAGAGTTCACAGGCTTATGCCCAGAGCATTAGCCTACTTCCTAGGAAACTGGAAATAAACACATCCTGAAATTTCTGTGATTGATGTGTCCTGGCCCCTTTTGAGGCCTGCAGAGAGACCTATCTCCCCTAGAGGAGGGGTTTCTTATGCAATGCTAACATATCCTTGGAACCAGCAGAACACAGAATGGCTTCTATGTCCATAAGAGCAAAATCAATTGGACACTCGCTGCGTACCAGGTTTTGTGCTATTAGCCATGCCTGCCTCTCACGGTACTACTTTAACCCCTAGGCACACCCAGATCCCTGATGTCTTTATATTCCATCAAGCTGCCTGTAAGAAATGTTGAATATTTGGCAAATATTAGCCAAGAAACATTGCTGCTGGCCCAGTTTTTCCAACTTGAAAAAATCCAGCATTCAAGAATGAGAAACAAGACCATGAGGTCAGTGGTGCTTTGAATGAAAATGGCTCCCATAGGCCCAGAGGAATTTAGGAGGTGTGACCTCGTCCGAGGAATCGTGTCACTGGGAGTGGGCTTTGAGGTTCAGATGCTCAAGCCGGGCCCAGTGTAGACCTCGGGATGGCAGTGAGGATGGCCAGGCCTCTGTCTTGCATGTCCACACAATGTTTGACTCTCCATTCCTCACTGTGAGGGGGATGGCCCCAAGCAACTCAGCTGTAACTAGCCACCAGGCATCTTCTGCAGTGAAGGTATTCATACTAAAAGGAACAGAGCAGTAACTGCGCATTGCCCTCCAGGGACTATCAACCAGAGAGCACCCATCCTCAGTCAGGGTCAAGGTGGACATCAAGAGTCCACTTAGATGATCAATGCTTGTTTGAATGAACAAATGGGATGGACATTGAGTGGAGGAGAAAACAAGCAACAGGACAGGAGCATGCCAAAGAGGTCCTCTGGGGAGGTCAATGTAGTGATGTATCAGAGCAGATATTAAGACTCACGATCAAGCCTCTGGCAGAGGGCAAGAAGTAATGATAGATCTGGGGGAGGTTGGTGAGACTTGGGGAGAGCAAGAGCTCCACAAAGACCAAACTGAGCAGGGCACAGGGATCTTGTATGAGACGGATTCTACAATCAAGGACCATGTGTGGATGTGGCCTGGAACCCCCGCACAGATGGGGCCCATGATAGCTCGGTGTAGGACTGAAGACCC
>JAQQSO010005780.1:0-11790 GCA_028658305.1 Pachyuromys duprasi
TGGTCAGCTGCCTCAGTCTCCTTCTTAGACAGAAGAATCAAATTCTAGAGAGAAAACTATTGTCTATGCAGTGATTCTCAGAGATGCTACTGCTGCTTCTTGTTAAAGCAGGATATAACAGTAGAAGAAAGGTTTGAAAATAAGCTCCACATTTTAATGGGGCAGGAGAAATTATCAGGAGACCATATTTGATAGAATGTAGGCTTTCAGAATCCAGTAGTTTTCAAAAACCAAAGCCAAGTCCTGTCATTTGTCATTTTGATTGACATGTCCAATCATAGTCGTATTTCTGAAGATTGATCAATCGCACAATTTCTATATGATTGACATCTAACACTTGCCCCTGAACTGATAGCAGTGAATATGATGACTACAACAATGTGTCCTATGTTAAGAACAAGAACAATATTGAATTCTATAAGTTTTATACTGAATTAGTTCATCAGTTTTAGAGACATATACTTACACTTCTGATAATTAATTGTATATGTTATATATAACATATATGTGTCATATGTTATATATGTCTAAACTGCTTGATTAAAAACATTCAAACCCAGGTAAGGAGAGCAGAGCAACAATTTAAAAAGAAGAAAGCTGCCACAATATATGAGGACTTCATTGTCAACGAAAGTAACAGTAATCATTTTATGATTATCTGGTATATGTACTTTTACTAAACTTTTCAATAATTGTGAGAATTTTGCCAATATAACAGATATTATTTTTTTGATCTGCTTTAATATAATGAGAAGCACAATGTTATTGCTGTAACGCTACTGTGGATAAATCTAGATTCCAAACTTAGAGTAAACTAAATTGAATAATGAGAAAATAACACTGTATTTATATATATAATTATTTCTGCTACTGCCATTATATTTTAGTGTTGAAGATAACTGGACATAGGAAAAACATCCAAATCCTTCCAAAGTATTCACATATTTTCTAATCTATAATAAAACCACGTCTTTCAAAGAGCTATAATAATTTGCTGGCTACAGGAATGAATGCTAGTTGGATTAGTTATCATTGAGTACAAAAATCATATTAACTTAAAGTTATGTGTTTTAACAATACCAACTTGCTTTACAATATACAGACTATATAAGATTTATTGTTTTTATTTATTGATTGATTTTCATTAATTTATTTTTTATTAATTACAATTTATTCATTACATTTATTTGTATCCCAGCTGTAGCCCCCTCCCTCAAACCCTCCCAGTTCCATCCTTTCTTCCTCTTCTTCTCCCATGCCCCTCCCCCAGTCCACTGATAGGGAAGGACCTCCTTTCCTTCCATCTGACCCTAGTCTTTATTGTGATCTTGATGTTTCAAAATCATAAAAATGAAAATATAATGAAAACTATGAAATCATATTAAGTTCATTAATGTTTTTGGAATTATGTCCCACAGACCTGAACACATACACAAAAACATACATATTTGTATATATATATATATAATGTATTTAAAGTTCAAAACTAATATATATATATATATATATGCATTTAATAAGAATCACAACTAGTCTAAATCACTACCAATATTATGGAGAGATTGACTTACTGTGTGTACATAAAAAAGTGTCCAATTTCTATATGATTTAAGTTTTAATTCTGTTTACTATAGTACATTTTAATGCCTTTATCTCCTGGTGTGCAGTTTATGGCTAAAAGGGAGGTAGGGTACTTTAATCCTATTATTAGACCATTGGTCGGTAACAAACATAAGGCTCATATAAATTAACGTGTGTGCATTATTGCATTCTGAAAAGAATGAGAGAGATTTGACATGCTGTGGCACAAAATGGGGCATAAAAATATTATATCTGTTCTACTTACCATTGCACTGGTTTGGTAATTATTTTATTTTAGGAAAACCCTTATATCATGCAGGAAGCTTGATATATATAAACCTGTATAAAAGACTATGCAGATATGCATCAAAATTTTACATGTATTTATGGTAAAAGTTTAATCATTACTGTCTAAACTTGGGGAAGTTTGATTTCTTCAAGAAAGTGTAATTTTGCTGGAAAAAAGCTTTGTAATAAAGGCACTAATTAGAATTTTCTTTTTTATTGATCTTGCAAGGAAAGGAAGAAAACAGTTTCTACTTTCTTAACTTTCTTTATAGGAATTTACACCTAATAAGTAAAAAAAATGTTTTAATTTAAATAAAAATTTCCCATGGCAGACAACATACTCATAAAATTTGTAACACAATTATATCCACATCAATATTTATAGTCAGGTACTGGAAATTGCACTCTACTCTTTTTTTGAAGTCATGTATGCTTGTAGAGTTCAACACAACATTATTCATCAGCTTGAAACTTTATTTTAACTGTCAAATATATTAGCATGCACTTTTAATTTCATATTATTATTATTTATACTTTATTCACTTGTATCCCTACTGTATCCCACTCCCTCATCACTTCCCAGTCACACCCTGCCTTCTTCTTCCATTCTATGCCACTTCCCTAGTCCACTGATAGAAGAGGTCCTCTTCCCCGACTATCTGACCCTAGCCTATCAGGTCGCATCAGGACTGTCTCGATCCTGTTAGTCTGTGGCCTAGGAAGGCCACCTCAATAAAAGAAGTTGAATAGAGAGCAGGCAACCATGTTCGTGCCTCTGACTGCTCCTGCTCCCCTTACTAGGTTACTCAAATGGAGACTGAGCTGCCCATCGACTGCATTTAAGCAGGAGGTCTAGGTACTCTCCGTGCATGCTCTTTCGTTGATTCATCAGTCTCTGCAGGCACCCCTGAGCCCAGCTATTTTCGGCTCTGTTTGTCTCCTTGTGGAACTGCTGTCTCCTCCAGGTCTTTTTATCTCTCCTTTCTTCCATAAAATTCCCTGCACTGTACCAAAGTTTTGCTATGAGTCTCAGCATTTGTTTTGACACCCTGAGGGGTAAATTCTATCAGAGGAACTCAGAGTAAGGCCCCTGTTCTTTTCCCTGTCTTCTTCCCTTTTGGATGTCCATCCTGTTTGCATCTCTGAATGAGGATTAGGTGTCTTCCCTAGAATCCTCCCTGTTGTTTAGCTTCTCTGGGACTATAGATCTTAGTGTGTTTATCTTATATTATACGGTTAATATCCACCTATAAGTGAGTATATACCATGTGCATCTTTCTGCTCCTGGGTTACCTCAATCAGGGAATCTTTTCTAGTTCCATCCATTTGCCTGCAGATTTCATGATTTCCTTGTTTTTATTGCTGACTAGTATTCCATTGTTTAAATATACCACAATATCTGTATCCATTCTTCAGTTGAGGAACATATAGGTTGTTTCCAGATTCTGGCTATTATAAATAAAGCTGCTATGAACATAGTTGTGCAAATGTCCTTGTTGTATGGTTGAGCATCTTTTTGATACATGCCCAGGAGTGGTATAGCTCAATCTTGGGGTGACACATTTCCTAATTTTCTGAGAAAGCGCCAGATTTCCAAAGTGGTTATTCAAGTTTACATTTCCACCAGCAATGAAGGAGGGTTCTCTTTTCTCCACAACTTCTCCAGCATATGTTATAACTTGAGTTTCTGATCTTAAGCATTCTGATATGTTTAAGGTGGACTGTCAGGGCAGTTTTCAGTTGCTTTTCCCAGATGACCAAGGACATTGAACATTTTTTTTTTATGTGCTTCTCTGTTTTTTTGCCATTTGATCTTCCTCTGTTGAGAATTCTTTGTTTAGCTCTGTATCCCATTTTTTTAAATGACATCAACATTTTTTTAATAGTTAACTCATTTATTGATTGTTGAACTTGAGCCTGTGTTGTTGGTATTCTGTTCAGGAAGTTGTCTTCTGTGCAAAATAAAGTCAATGCTGATCCCCAATTTTTCTTCTACAGATTTAGTGTATCTGGTTTTTAGTTGAGGTGTTTGATCCACTTGGACTTTAGTTTTGTGCAGGGTGATAAATATGGATCTATTTTCAATTTTCTACATGTAGACATCCAGTTTGACCAGCACCATTTGTGGAAGATGCTACCTTTTTTTTTTTCTTTCCATTGTATGGTTTTAGCTTCTTTGTCAAAAATCAAGTATCCATAGTTATGTGGATGTATTTTTGGGTCTTCTATTTAATTCTATTGATCCACCAGTCTGTTTCTATGCCAGAACCATGCCTTTTATATTACTGTTGTTCTATAGTACAGCTTGAGATCAGGGATGGAGATACCTCCAGAAGAGTTTTTATTATACAGGGTTGTCGGGTTTTCATTTTCCATATGAGATACAAAATTGTTCTTTCAAATTCTGTAAAATATTGTGTTGCTATTTTGATGGGAATTGTATTGAATCTGTAAATTGCTATTTGTTGGATGGCTATTTTCATTATGTTAATCCTATTGATCTTTGAGCATGGGATAGCTTTCCATTATCTGATTTCTTCTTCCATTTCTTTTTTCTTCAGAAACTTGAAGTGTTTTTTTTTTTTTTCATACAGGTCTTTTCTTTGGTGGGTTAGAGTCACACCAAGGTACTTTATGTTATTTGTGACTATTGTGAAATGTGTAGATTTCCTTTTTTTTTTCTCATTCTGTTTGGCTTTTCTATAAAGGAGGGCTTCTGACTTTTTTTTTTAGTTAATAATTAGCCGGAGTCCCCCTTCTTAATTAGTTTCTTTAGGTGTACAGGTTTTAGTAGGTTTATCCTATATTATATGTCTATGTGAGTGAGTATGTACTATGTGTGTGTTTCTGCTTCTGTGATACCTTACTCAGGACGATATTTTCCAATTCCCACCATTTACCTGCAAATTTCATGATATCCTTGTTTTTTATTGCTGAGTAATATTCCATTGTGTAGATGTTTCACAATTTCTGTATCCATTCCTCAGTTGAAGGGCATCTGGGTTGTTTCCAGCTTCTGGCTATTACAAATAAAGCTGCTACAAACAAGGTTGAGCAAATGTCCTTATTGAGAACTTGAACCTCTTTTGCATATATGCCTAGGAGTGGTATAGCTGGATACTGAAAGAGTGCTATTCCTAATTGAGAAAGCTCCAGATTGATTTCCAGAGTGTTTGTACAAGGTTACATTCCCACTAGCCATGGAGGAGGGTTCCCGTTTCTCCACAACCTCTCCAGCATGTGTTGTCACTTGAGTTTTTGCTCTTGGCCATTCTGATGAGCTTAAGGTGAAATCTCAGGGTCCGTTTGATTTGCATTTCCCTGATGGCTAGGGATATTGAGCATTTCTTTAAGTTTTTCTCTGCCATACAATATTCCTCTATCAAGAATTCTTTGTTTAGCTTTGTTCCCCAATTTTCGATTAGATTACTTGATTTGTTGCTTTTTAACTTCTTTAGTTGTTTATACATACTGGATATTTGCCCTCTGTCAGATATAGGGTTGTTGAAGATCCTTTCCCAGTCTGTAGGCTGTCATTTTGTTCTGACAACTGTATTCTTTGCTTTACAGAAGGTTTTCAGTTTCATGAAGTCCTATGTATTGAATGTTGCTCTTAGAGCCTGTGCTGCCAGTGTTCTGTTCAGGAAGTTGACTCTTGTGTCAATGAGTTCAAGGCTCTTCCCCACTTTTTCTTCTAACTGATTTAATGTTTCTGGTTTTATGTTGAGGTCTTTGAGCCAATTGGACTTTAGTTTTGTGCAGGGTGATAAGTGTGGATCTATTTGCATTTTTCTACATGTACAACATCCAGTTAGACCATTTATTGAAGATGCTATCTTTTCTCCATTGCATGGTTTTGGCATCTTTGTCAAAAATCAGTTGTCCATAAGTGTGTTTGTTTTATTTCTGAGTCTTCTATTCAGTTCCATTGATCCACCATTCTGTTTCTATGCCCGTACCATGCGGTTTTTATTACTGTTGCTCTATAGTGCAGTTTGAGTTCAGGGATGGAGATACCTCCAGAAGATCTTCTATTGTAGAAGATTGTTTTAACAATCCTGGGTTTTTTGTTATTCCATATAAAGTTGAGAAATCTTCTTTTGAGGCCTGTAAAGAATTGTTTTCGTAATTTGATGGGAATTGCATTCAATTTGTAGATTGTTTTTGTAAGATGGCCATTTTTACTATGTTAATCTTGCCAAGCCATGAGCTTGGGAGATCTTTCCATCTTCTGATAACTTATTCTAATTCTTTCTTCAGAGACTTGGATTTTTTTTCATACAAGTCTTTGACTTCCTTGGTTAGGGTCACACCAAGGTACTTTATGTCTTTTGTGGCAATTGTGAAGGGTGTTGTTTCCCTAATTTCTTTCTCAGCCCTTTTGTCTTTTGTATACAGGAGGGCTACTGATTTTTTACGTTAATTTTGTACCCAGCCACTTTGCTGAAGGTGTTTTTCAGCTGTAGGAGTTCCCTGATAGAATTTTGGAGTCACTCAGGTATACTATCATATCATCTGCAAATAGTGATACTTTGACTTCTTCCTTTCCAATTTCTATCTCCTTGATAGTCTTCAATTGTCTTATTGCTCTAGCAAGGACTTGCAAAACTATGTTGAAGAGATATGGAGAGAGTAAGCAGCCTTACCTTGTCTCTGATTTCAGTGGGATTAAGTTTCTCTCCACTTAGTTTGATATTGGCCATAGGTTTGCTGTATATTGCCTTTACTATGTTCAGGTATGTGCCTTGTATCCCAGATCTCTCCAATACTTTAAACATGAATGGATGTTGGATTTTGTCAAATGCTTTTTCAGCATCTAAAGAGATGATCATATGGTTTATTTTTTTCATTCAGTTTGTTAATATGGTGGATTACATTGATGGATTGAACCGTATATTGAACTACCCTGCATACCTGGGATGAAGCCCACGTGGTCAGAGTGGATGATATCTTTAATATGTTCTTGTATTTGGTTTGCAAGTATTTTGTTGAGTATTTTTGCATCAGTATTCATAAGGGAGATTGGCTTGAAATTCTCTTTCTTTGTTGGGTCTTTGTGAGGTTTAGGTACCACGGAGACTGTGGCTTCATAGAATGAGTTTGGAAGTGTTCTTTCTGTTTCTATTTTGTGGAATAGTTTGAAAAGAACTCGAGTTAGCTCCTCTTTGAAGGTCTGGTAGAATTCTGTGCTGAAACAATCTGGTCCTGGGCTTTTTTTGGATGGGAGACTTTTGATGACTGATTCTATTTCCCTAGTAGTTATAGGGCTATTTAATTGATTTACCTGATCTTGATTCAGCTTTGGTAAATGGAATTGATCAATAAAATTGTCCATTTCATTTAGATTTTCAAATTTTGTGGCATATAGGCTTTTAAAGTAAATCCTAGTGATTGTTTGGATTTCCTGATGCTAGTATTTTTTTTTAATTAACTTACTTATTTACTTACTTTATGTCCTGATTATAGCCCACTCTGCCCTCATTCTGGTTCCACACTCCCTCTCTATTCTCCCATTCTCCTTTCTCCATTCCTTATATAAAGATAGCCCTCCCCCTACCCTAGTTTATCAAGTTGCATCAGGACCAAGTACATTCTCTTCTCCTGTGGCTTATAGAGGCAAGACAGCCAGGGAAAAGTGATCAGAAAGCAGAGAACAGAGTCCGTGTCAGAGACAGCCCATGCTTGCCTTACTGAAGCATCCACATGAAGCCTAAGGTGCTCACCTGCTTTACCTGTGTGGGGGCCTAAGTCTAGTCTAAGCATGATCATTGGTTGGTGCTTCCATCTAAGGAAGCCCCTCTGGGGCCTGTTTAGCTGGCTCTGTTGGTCTTCTTGTAGAGCTCCTGGCATCTTCATGTCTTTCTATTGTTCCTCCTCCCTTTCCACAAGACTCCCTTTGCTTCTCCCAATGTTTGGCTGTGAGTCTTGGCATGTGTTTCAATCATCTGCTTGGTGGAGCCTCTTAGAAGACAGCTATGCTAAACTCCTGTCTGTGAGCATAACAAAATATCTTTAATAGTGTCAGTGGTTGACTCTCTCCAATGAAGTGGGTCTCAGGTTGAGCCAGGCATTGTTTGAACATTCTCTGAAGCTTTGCTCTGTCTTTATCCCTGCACATCTTGTAGGCAAGGTAGATTTTGGTTCAAAACTTTTGTGGGTGGTTTGGTGATCGTGTCCCTGCACTAGGAGTCCTGTCTACTTAGAGGATGTCCTTTCAGTCTCCATGACCCCTGCTTCTAGGAGTCTCAGCTAGTCACCCCTACATGCTCCCAGAAGCCTACTAGACCAGGGAAAAGTAAGGCCTACAGAGATGCTTCTATTTGTATTTAACATTTATTACGAAAATAAAAACATATTCAAAGTTTTGGGAGATTCAATGAAAGTTTCTTTTTTTGTTCATTGTGTAATGGAGACACAGTCTTCTTGGGTTTATTTCAAAAGTGTCACCACTCATATTCAATTTAAGAATTTACATAGGTTTAATTCTTGGATTGTACCTGATAATGTTATATCTTCTCATTACCCCCAAATAGAAGTTGATGCCTTTCTAACTTGATAAATAATACAAGATTCTATTTCAGCAAGTATTAACAAAATAATAATGTCTAAAATTCTGCATAAAAACTTAATAGAATACTATTATTCCAATTTTTGTTCAGTTTCTCACTGTATTTCTTTTTCTTGTATAGCACAGAGTGTGTGATAATGGAATTTGTAGATTAAGTAATGATACTAGCAAAAGTAATAACACACAAGATATATCTATTCAAGTTAAGCAAAATTCTATTAAATTTTAAAAAATACATTTACATTTACAGTTATATTGCAAAGCAAAATAATATAGTAGGTTAATGAGTTTCATTGTGTGTTTATATTTATTGCATATTTATGGTAAAAATGTGTATCTATTCTCAAGAGAGCCAGTGCTTTATACACATTTAAGTAGCATTGGGTATTTGTAAACACACATCATCAAACTGGACCATGAATAAATTTCTTAGATCTTATTGCTATCAAACTATGTGGTACATAATTAAAAAGCAGATGTCTGGTAATTGACCAAAGGCAGTTGCTTTCCCTGCTGCATATAAACTGGAACTTCCACTATCAGAATAAAAATGGACCTCGAAGAACAAAAACAATTGCATAATGATCATTTTGTTAAAAGATAGTAGTCCCTCCCTCAGAAATTAATCTGTGCAATCCACTTTAATTTAATTCATGTACCATATTCTCAAGTACTATAAAAGTGAAGCTATAAAGATAGAATTTACATACTGCTGTGCAGTATTTTCAACTTAGGGAAGAGTTTAGATACTACTTTGAAATGTGACATGTTTAAAACCTAAAAATTCTTCAGAAATGGGAAGAGACTATCTCATGTCTGAATTTATCTATTTTTAATTCTAATTAATATTTTAAATTTCCCTAGAAAAATCTATGTTTAATAGTGCTGAACTTAGTTAAGAATTATTAAAAATTCCGTTAAAATTAGCAAGATGTGAATATTTTATTCCTAAGTGATTGATATTCTGGATAGAACAAGAACCCATGCATGCTCTCATTTCTGTTACAGTCAGATCTTACAAACCAATATTAACAAAAACCTAACAAGGTTGGCTATACAGACTATACTCCTTTGCTGATACACGAAACTGTTATTTGTCTCTATTTATATCTTCATGAAAGATGTGAGATACTTAAAATACTACTTTGGTTACATTGTTGGATTTTGCATGATATGATTTAAATTTATTTCATAAGATGATTTCTTGCTATTTTAATATGTTGAAAGATTAACCACAACATTAAGAGTTCTTGAGGATATAGCTCATGTCATGGCTACCTTAGCACATTAGTTTCAGCAACCCATCCTTATTAGACCAATTAAATAGACAGGTATTAGTGAAAAATCAAAGAAAGGGTATTTGGTCAATAAATTCACATTAGAAAGAGGGTCAGGAGGAGGCCAATGGCACTGTAAAGTCCATTTATTTTTTTACTACCTGAGGTTTAGGAAAGAAATATTAAAAAATAACCATATAAATAGATAGTTCCACCGTCATTGGTCCACCAGTCTCTCAGGTGCAAAGTGATTTGACAGATTTTCATAACTGTGTTAAATCTCTTTCCAGAACATAAGTTCCCTCTCTGGATAGCAAAAGTTTGTGTGTTTTTCTTACTAACCAACATGAAACTTATATGTAAATTCTAGTTTATTAGAGCCTATTGTCATAGTCTGAGAACCAAAGGGAGGGGCATACCATTTCTCTTTAGAATGTTCTCACTTCCACCAACACAGTGACAAGAACAGATTTTCACTAACCCATTCTGTCCCTGTGAATTCAATTAAGAAGGAACTTAAGGGTGGGTTGAGTTGCTTTTTATTCCAACAACACAGAGATGTATGTAAAGAATTACTTAAAAATCTCATAGTAAACGGAAGTTTCAATTCAAAATCTAATTATAAAGCCCAAATCATCAAAAGTCTATAGAATGAAATACTTCTTTAATGTTGGTTTTCATTAAGAGGTAAAACAGTGATGTTTTTGAGAGCTTTTTTAGTATTTTGCATGCTACCTCCTTTGTGTATTAGTTATTAAAACTGAAATGAATACTAAATATGAAAATTTTAACGTGGGTTATTTGATTATAAAATATAATGAAATTTGTATTATTTTTCTTACATATTTGAGAGGTGCTTTTTCTCTGTCTTATCTGTGGTAGTTTTATTAAATCAGATTTATGTGAGAGCACAAAAAAAATAGACAAGACTGCAAATAAGACTTTGCTTAAGCTTCAGGTAATTTATAGATGGATGGTTCATATATCCTTTTATCTCTTGATTTTAGATTATTTGCTTTCTTTAAAAGAGGGACTCTTGTAGTGCATGTTAGCCTTAAATCTATGTGGTCAATGATGTCCTCAGCTACTTCCAAATGCTAGTGTTTAAATAAAATCAAGACTACCATACCTTGATAATGTGCGATAGTACTTAAATCCATGCTAATCTTGTAACTGGATTACATCCACAGTTACATGATTGTATCTCAAAACTTTATTTCTCCACATACACACACACATTTGTAAGTATAGCTATAAAATCACAATTATAATCTGAATCACCAATATAATCAAATTAGTAAACAAAACACAAACTACATGTATAGTTCTTTTGTTTCTTTTTTGTCCTTTGTAGCTTTAATATCATTTTCCTAAGTCAGGTACATGAGTTCTTTTACAGTCAGTCTCTTTCAGAAAAATCATATCCCTTTTGAAATAATATTACACAATATTTTACAATCTGTTTCGTTCTGGGATTAACTCAATTCTTATTGATATTTTGAAATAGTTACATATACTAACATTTGATTTTGGTACGTTTTCATGGATTATGAACAAATCCATGTAATATTTATCTAAAACTATTAGAGCATATAGAATAAGGTTTTTCACTCTGGAAATCAATTTGGCGCTTTCTTAGACAATTAGAAATAGTGATTCCTCAAGACCCAGCTATACCACTCTTAGGCATATATCCAAAAGATGCGCAAGTACACAACAAGGACATTTGCTCAACCATGTCCGTGGCTGCTTTATTTGTAATAGCCAGAACCTGGAAACAACCCAGATGTCCCTCAGTTGAGGAGTAGATACAGAAATTGTGGTACTTTTACACAATGGAATACTATTCAGCAATTAAAAAGGAGGAAATCATGAAATTCGCAGGCAAATGGTGGGACCTGGAAACGATCATTCTGAGTGAGGTATCCCAAAAGCAGAAAGAAACATATGGTATATACTCACTTATATAAACCTATAGGATAGGAAGTTCAAGCTGAAATCTACGCACCCAGAGAGGATATACAAGAAGGAGGACCCAGGTTGGTATGATCAATGCTTGTTTGAATGAACAAATGG
>JAQQSO010005781.1:0-11789 GCA_028658305.1 Pachyuromys duprasi
CTATGGGCTACATCTGAGCAGGGAGTCTAGGGTCCCCTCCATGCATGGTCCTTGGTTGGAGAATCAGTCTCTGCAGGTCCCCCTGGCCCAGGTTATTTTTTTGGCTCTGTTGGTCTCCCTGTGGAGTTCCTGTCCCCTGTTGAGTTCTTTCTCCCCCTTCTTTTATAAGATTCCCTGCACTCTGCCCAAAGTTTGGCTATGAGTCTCAGCATCTGCTTCGATACCCTGATGGGTAGAGTCTTTCAGAGGCTGTCTATGGGAAGCTCCTGTCCTGTTCCCTGTCTTCTCCCACTTCCAATGTCTACTCTGTTTGCCCTTCTAAATGATGATTAAACATCTTCCCTAAGGTTCTCCTTGTTTTTTAACTTCTTTAGGACTATAGGTTTAACTATATTTATCCTATACTATATGTCTAATCTCCATTTATGAGTGGATATATACTATGTGTGTCTTTCAGCTTTTGGGTTACCTAACTCAGTATGATCTTTTCTAGTTCCCACCATTTCTTTGCATATTTCATGATTTCCTTGTTTTTAATTGCTGAGTAGTATTCCATTGTGTAAATGTACCACAATTTCTGCATCTTTTCTCCATTGAGGAACATTTAGGTTGTTTCCAGATTTTGGCTATTATGAATAAAACTGCTACAAACACAGTTGGGAATATTTCAGCTATATGCACAGAAGTAGTATAGCTGAATCTTGAGGAATCACTATTCCTAATTTTCTGAGAAAGTGCCAGATTGATTTCCAAAGTGGTTGTACAAGTTTACATTCCCACCACCAATGGAGGAGGGTACCCCTTTCTCCACATTCTCTCCAGCATGTGTTGTAACTTGAGGTTTTTATCTTAGCTATTCTGATGGGTGTAACCTTGCTATTTTTGCAATTTTCTGATGACTAAGAACATTGAGCATTTCTTTAAGTGTTTCCCTGCCATTTGATATTCCTTTGTGGAGAATTCTCTGTTTAGCTCTATACCCAATCTTTTAATTGGATTACTTGATTTGTTGGTGTTTAGCTTCTTGAGTTCTTTATATATTCTGGACATTAACCCTCTGTCAGATATAGGGTTGGTGAAGATTCTTTCCCAGTCTATTTTGTTTTGATGACAGTGTCTTTTGCTCTATAGAGGTTTTTACTTACATGAGGTCCCATTTGTTGATTGTTGATCTTAGAGCCTGTGCTACTGGTGTTCTGTTGAGGAAGTTGTTGCCTATGCCAATGAGTTCAAGGCTCTTCACAAATTTTCTTCTAACAAATTTAGTGTGTCTGGCTTTATGTTGAGGTCTTTGATCCACTTGGACTTTACGTTCGTGCAGGGTAATAAGTATGGATTTATTTGTATTTTTTTCTACTTGTAGACATCCATTTAGACCAGTACCATTTGTTGAAGATGCTATCTTTTTTTCCATTGTATGGTTTTGATTTCTTTGTCAAAAATCAAGTATCAGTAGGTGTGTGGGTTTGTTTCTCTGTTTGCTATTTGATTCCATTCATCCACCATTCTGTTTTTATGCCAGGACCATGCCATTTTTATTACTGTTATTCTATAGTATAGCTTGAGATCAGGGATGGAGATACCTCCAGAAGATCTGCTATTGTACAGGATTGTTTTAGCAATTCTGGTTTGTTTTTTCTTTTGTTTTCCATGTGAAACTGAGAATTGTTATTTCAAGTTCTGTAAAGAATTGTTTTGGTATTTTGATGGGAATTGCATTGAATCTGTAGACTGCTGTTTCCAGATGGCCATTTTCACTTTGTTAATCCTACAGATCCAGGAACATGGGAGATCTTTCCATCTTCTGATATCTTCTTCAATTTCTTCCATCAGAGATTTGAAGTTTTTTTTTTTTTTTCAAACAGGTCTTTTACTTTCTTGGTTAGAGTCACACCAAAGTACTTTATGTTATTTGTGGCTATTGTGAAGGATGTTGTTTGCCTAATTTCTTTCTCAGCCCATTTTCTTTCATATACAGGAAGCCTTCTAATTTTTTGAGTTAATTTTTTATCCAGCTATTTTGCTGAAGGTGTTTATAAACTGAAGGAGTTCTCAAGTAGAATTTTTGGGGTAAGTCACGTATACTATCATATCATCTGTGGATAGTGATACTTTGACTTCTTCCTTTCTGGTTTTTATCCCCCTTGATCTCCTTTAGTTGTCTTATTGCTCTAACAAGTACTATGGTGAAGAGATTTGGAGAAAGTGAGCAGCTTTGCCTTGTCTCTAATTTCAGCGGGATTGATTAAGTTTCTCTCTATTTAGTTTAATTTTTGGTATGAGATTGCTGTATATTGCCTCTACTATGTTTAAGTATGAACCTTGTATCCCTGATCTCTTCAAGACTTTAAATATTAACTGGTGTTGGATTTTTTCAAATGAAATTTTGCTTCTAAGGAGATGATGGTTTTTTTTTCCTGTGTTTTTTTTTTCCTTCATTCTGTTTTTATGGTGCATTTACCTTGATGGATTTCCATCAAGTCTGTTCTTGAAGTTAAAGTAAAGACTCCTGAAGAGCTGAAACCAAGGCTTGGGGAAGAATGGGACTTGATCACCAGACAAAAAGCAGTTTTTGTTTGTTTGTTTGTTTGTTTGTTTAATCTTCTGGGCAAGAAGAATGTGGATTCCATTTTGGAGGACTATGCAAATTATAAGAAATCTCGAGGGAATACAGATAAGGAGTATGCTGTTAAGGAGGTTGTAGCAGGGATAAAGGGGTGCTTCAATGTAATGTAGGGCACTCAGCTACTCTACAAATTTGAAAGACCACAGTATGCTGAAATTCTCGGGATCATCCAGATGCACCCATTTCCCAAGTGCAAGAAGCACCACATTTACAGAGATTATTTGTGCAAATTGGAATGAAAATGGCTTATCCACCTCTAGATGAGAAAATGCTTGCTTTATTACTGAGCTATCTACATGATTTTCTCAAGTACTTGGCAAATAATTCTGCAACTTTGTTCAGTGCCAGAGATTATGAAGTGGCTCCTCCTGAGTACCACAGGAGAGCCATGTGAGGGGTCCGCTCTCTTACTTGTGCTTAGATCTCCATAAACAGTCTTGTACAAATGATGTACTTTGAAGACCATTAGTGTATAACAGTTGATGTTTGTATTCTGTTTGATGGAATCATTGTTCCTTTTTTTTTCATTTCAAAGTTTCTACCAGTGTATTCAGTGATGGACAACAGAGACATGCTGTAGAGTGTTTTATTGCCTAGTTGACAAAGCTGCTTTTGAATGCTGGTGGTTCTGTTCCTTTGACACTGCGCACCTTTATAACATGTGTTGATTCTCTATGACAAAATGCTCTGATTCCTAGTGCCAAAGGTTCACTTCAGTGTATATAACTGAACACTCATATCCATCTGTGCTCTTTTTTATTTTAATGGTATTTAAAGAGCACATCAAATCATCCATGTTGTTTTGTACGTCATCCATGTTGTTCCTTAGTCATTTTATCTTTGCTCAATTGTTTAAGAATGGTGGCTTGTTTTCATGGTTTTTGTATTTGTTATCTAATGCATGTTTTAACATGATAAACACAATGCATCCTGTAGCTGCAGTTTTATGGAAAAGTAAATCCTGTAGTTGTTTTTCAGATATTCAATAATTTATTTCTTTACATCAAAAAAAAAGACAGACAGAAAGAAAAAGAAACTGAAAGTCTAGCTGGGCTTGGTGGTGCACGCCTGATACTAGCACTCAGGAGACAAAGGCAGGAGGATTGAGTCCAGCCTGCTCTAAAAGTGAGTTCCAGACAGCCAAGGCTGTTATACAAAGAAACCCTGTCTCAAAAGACAAAAGCAAGCAAACAAAATACATACCCACCCCCACACACACAAAAGAAAGAAAGAAAAAGAAAAAAAAGAAGAGCAAACAAAGGAAAAAAAGAAGCTGAAAGCTGAAAGTTGGTTTCTTTTATTAGGTATTGGAGTGTAGTGACAGAAGAATGGGCAATGAGTCTGGAACAGAAAGGCAGATGGGAGCTCTGGTCATACAGGAGTTTTAGCTGCAGGAAGAGCTTTGGTTGCTCTTTGAATTCGTATGGGAAATACTGAAAGAAGCAGAGATATGCATGATTTGTTTCCTCACATGAGAACTTTATGTACATAAATAAGTAAGTGTGGGACATCATCAGGACACTGTGTTAAAATAGCATACGTAGAAAAAATTGTGTTTCTGCAAGTGTGGTAGAAGCTTGTGGAGTTAAGACGTTTACTAGGAGTTGCTATAGTCATCAAAACTGAGGTGGCTATGCAGGTTATAGTCAGATTATGATATATTATGTGAGTTGATTTCCACATACTGTTCTCATTTGCTTTTTCTACTACTGTGATAACACAACATACCCAAAAGAGAGCTAGTGGAGGAAAGAGTTCATTTGGCTCCATTTTCAGGTCACACTCTATTGAAAGGAGTCAGGGCAAGAACGCAAGCATGATCTGAAGCAAAAACCATGGAGGAGTGCTTGCTGCTTTATGCTTAGCAAGATTTCTTTTGAAAAGAGACTTTCTATTTTATTTTATTTTATGTCTTTGGATGTGTACATGTCTGTGCACTGTGTGTGCAGTGGTAAAAGAGGCAGCAGGGCATGAGATCCTCTGGAACTGATGTTATAGACAGTTGTTAGCCGTCACACGATGCAAGAAACTAAACCGAGGTCCTCCGTAAGAGCAGCAGGTCCTCTTGACCACAGAGCCGTACTTCAGCCCTCAGCTGGTTTCTTCTGGAGTCCAGGACCACCTGCCTATGCATGGTACAACCCACAGGACTAAGCCCTTCTACATCAATTAGCACCCAAGAAAAGGCTGCGCAGACACATTCACATACCAGTTCTTTAGCTGAAGTGCTCTCTTCCGAAGTAACTCTAGATTGTGTCGGTTTGACAATCAAAATTAATCAGACATATGTCTTTGGAATATTGCTTTCAAATATTCAGCGATGCGATATACCGGGTTGTGTAACATCATACTATTTACACTGTAGTGTAATTGTGTCCCTGGAAGATGTAGAGACCCTTGAAAGTGAGGTCCAGGTTCATCATTGTCAGCTCCCTGTGGTAATTTGTTGAGAGACTCAGTTGGAACTGAACTTGATAATATTAGTTAGCTTGTTGAGAATGATAGAGAGAAAAGAGCTTGTGCAGAAGAGGCTCTAAAAGTACCACTTGAAAAATGATTTAAAAATTATTTAAGATTATAATGTTTTCATTAACAGGCAAAACAAAAGCATTCATTTTTAGAAGTGTTTTAGAGTATTTTAATAAAATGACAATTCCTATTTTCTAATCTAGCAATATTACGTATGTTTATTCAGGCTCTATGATTTGAGGTTGTCTTGTTGGAGTTGTTAGGATCCGAGCAAGGGCTATGGCAGCCAGAACCAGTGTGGCTTTGCCACTTATTCTTGACAGACCAATTAAACAAACAAACAAACAATGATGTAATAATGAAAAGGAAAAAAGTCTTTGCAATGTGATCACATTGGAAAAAGGAAGAAATAAAAATGTCCAGTGTCCACAAACACTTCATTGCCCAGTTTATCTCTCAGGTTCTGACGTGAGGTTTAGGTTTAAATAGAAGCCAATCAGTGTGCATAACTAAGTAATCCTCGTAAACATGCGGACCTCACATCATGAGCCCATCACTGTCTCATTCCCACCTCTTTTTCAATATAAGGTGAGTTGACAAGATGTCAGAACTGTGTGAAATCTCCTCCTAGGAGACAAATAATCTCTTTGGCTGTCACCAGATTTCAGCTTTTACCCCATGTGAACAAGATTTTGCTGAAGAAATACTGATTTATTGGGGTACATTGATCAATCATTTCTGAGGTTATCATCTCATCTGTAAGATGGCCTGACAAGTCATTAAGACTTACTGAAATCTCTTTGGTGAACAATACTTGGTAAACTGAAACAGGAGGATTCTAGATTTAAAATCACTCTAGACTTCATTATGAGACTCTGTCTTCAACCAATGAGATAGAATGCTGTGGCAGCCCTTCCAAAACTAAGCAAAAGCTGAAAGGTTAGAAAAATGGTTCTTATGCATTACTACCTGGCACTAATTATGGACTGACTTCAGTCCCTACTTGCATTCTGTTTTATCATTTTTGTTTTAGACATGTACATATTCTATGTCAAGACTGAGGTCTGCTATTGAAACAGTGTACTCTGAAGAAGCAAGCATCTCCCCAGGAGTCTTAAGCTCGCAGAAGGAAAGACAACCAGACGGGAGACTAGTCTCTAAAATATTAATCAACAATCCCCCAAACTTTGTTTCCTTTCCCATGTTAGTTACCTTTGTTTTCTATGACCAACATGACTCACATAAAATAAACTAAGGGGAAAATATTTATTTATGTCCTTAATTTCAGAACGGTGGCTCCATGGATGCCAGGCCTGTGCTTTGGGGCAGAACATGTAAATGGTGGTGTGTGCTAGAGGTCTTTCTTCACTTAAGTGATGACAAAAAGCAAAGAGACCAGAAAACAGTAAAGAGCTAAAACAAATTACAGTCTTATTAGATCTAGCCTTGAGGGGCCCATTCCTGCCCCTGCTCTGTCTTACTGTATCTACCTTCTAGATTTCACTGCCTCCCAGTAAAGCTATTGTATTATGAATCTAATGAAGGGTTAGAGGTTTATTAGGTCACAGCCTCACGGTTCTAGTCATCTCTGGGAAAACTATTACTGGTTCATACATGTTTACCACATTCCTCAAGTGTGTTTTACAACTTCCAGTCAACAAGGACCATCCAGCCTGCTTAACTGTCATTCTCTTATGTACTTTTATGAGCTCAGCAGTTTTAGATTCCACATGGGAGTGAGATCATGTACTATTTGTCTTTCTGTGTTTGGTTTATTTAACTTAAGCATGTCAATTTCCAGATTCATCTGTATGGTTACAACTGATGGCATATCTCTGTACTTAAGGCTGAATTCATATTTCAATGTACATGTATGCCACATTTTCTTTATCCGGTTATCCACTTCTGAGTAGTACTTAGATCGATTCTTTATTTTGGACATTGTGAATTATGTTTCAGTGAACATGTAGGTGAAGATGTCTTTTTGGCATGTTAATATTAGTTCCTTTGGATATATACCCAGAAGTGAGGTCATATACTAACTGACATTCCCACCAGTCGCATCCAAGTTCTCTTTTCTCAAAGCCCTTGCCAACAGTTCTATCTTATCTTTTTGATAAAAGCAATTCTAACAGATATGAGGTGTTATATCACTGTGGTTTTAATTTTTATTTCCATAATGAGTAGTGAAAAGAATTTTCCCCACATCTTCTCATGACTGAACACCCAAACTTTAAGACTGTTTTCTTTCTTTCTTAATTGGTTCAGATCATCCTGTCTTGCTATACAGAATGCAGAGACACTAAAGACAATAGAAATGCTCAATGATTAAAATGCCTAAAAGTATTTTGTCTTTCTACTACTTCATCTTTTTTTTTTTGAAAAACTGAATGAATAAAATAGAATTTTGCTAAATTACAAGATTATACAGTTTGAAATCATGAATTTTTGGTCTTCAGGCATTTTAGGTTCTGTTTATTTCTTCATTTTCCTAGGCAACTTTAAACAATAGCATGCCATTCAGGCTTTTGGGTGTACTGGCTACCCAAGACAGGATTTGATGGTTTTCAGGACTAAAGAGGGGCAAATTCAGAGCAAGCTCAGGTGTGTGGTCTTAGCATATCTGTTCTTTGTCTATATTTTTCTTATGCATAATAAGACGTTTAAGCTCATACTTCTCAGCGAAAGTGGTGGCCACCAGGTAGACCTTATTTACCCTCCTTTCTAACTCTGTAACCTCTAGTCAAGTCTCTAATGAAACAACTCTATCTGCCGTGTTGCTTCCTCTTAATATCCAGGAAGTCTTTTACCTGTTTATAGTATTTTAAGGGGACCAAGTCTGAGCATACTAACAGGAAACTGTCCCTAAGTGAATCTGAGTTTGTAGTGTCTTTTTCTATGCCCAACTTTTTGTATCATATAAAAGAGCATGATGTAAAATTAAAGGAAGGTTTTATATTGTTCTCATTTTAATTTCTCCTAATTCATAATAAATGTCCTTTTAGCCCTTGCCAATAATCTTATTTTCAACCATAGAACACTCGTGGATACGCCTTTTATGAATAACATTATTCTTTTATTCAACAAATGAACCTACTAAAGTACTTCTTGATTTCAATACAATTCCTACCCTTCTTAACATCTCCCAGTTCTCTTGTAACTCATATTCTTTCTATTTACTCAGGCTGAAAACAGAAATACATTTTCTCTTTTCATGTTCTCAGTGACTCACAGTATCTTTTCCTCATTCTTTAATACATCCTATAGTGAGAATCTTGTAAGTTTGGTTTCTTTAAAAAATGCAGAAAGATTATAAAAAATATGTCTTTGTTTTAATCCAAGGTGTAGGGACTTGGGGCTGATTCAGCTTGTCCACAGCAACTGACTGTACTCTGCCTCGTGCTCTATCAGGGGCATGGTGTTGACAGCTGCAGACAGTCTCTGCGAATGTGTGGCTTTGGAATGCTAGGACCTTTTCCAAAGATATATAAATGTTGTGGCACTGGTAGCTGGTGGTTGCTCTTTGGTGGCTGGATGCTGTTGGCTGAAGGTTGTTCTGCAGGCATGTACAAAGAAGAAACAAATTAGGTATCCTGACAGTGAAGATCAAACTTGTTCCAAGGAACTAGATGCCTATAATCGGCAGGAAGTAGTCTAACAATAACATTTCCCCCTTTCTCCTCTATCATTTTAATTTTTTCGTTCCTATCTAGTGTTAGGGGGTTAAAATGTCAAAGAGGATGGAGATGGGTGGAAGAAAAAGAACCCACATGGTAGCATACACCAGCTATAACAACCCAGTATTTAGGCTTTGTATTTTCACCAATGATCTTTTCCTAACTAAGTTTTATGGGAGGTTTAAATTTTAATGCCTTCTTTAAAACTAGGCTTATCATTTAAAACTAAATCATAGCAATATATAAGGAATAATATGAAGTTAGCTATTATTTTTTCTATGCAGCTACTATATAGTTACTCTCTGTGAGTTTTGTCATCTTTCAGGATTAATGCTAGTTACATCTCCACATTTATCTCTGAGAACAACTCTAGTTATATTCATGATTGTAGGGAACTCCTTTGTTGTTAAACATTCATTTAGTATTCAAAACACATCCCAATACTGATGTTCTCAGTTTTGCATCCTAATCTCATGTTCTCATTGGCTCTGTAAGTTCTCACTGGCTGAATTATTTGCTAGTGTTTCCCAATACATTGCTTATGTCTACAGCTTACACTCTGAGGCCTGGCAGATCTCTCTCCATAACAAGTTTCACATGAGATTTTTATTAGAACCACAATTCCTCCAAACAGATTTTATCATCTCCCAAACCCCCATCTCAAATGCCCTGCTGTGCACCACTAGCAACCCATACTTTTTCATCACTCACATCCAGCCAGTTGCCAAGTCTTGGTAGTTACAAATCCTTCACGTTTCTTCTTAGGTCTTTTCCTTTTCTCTGTCTGGATGTGAGTTCTCATACTTTTAACACTGTACTTGTGCAATAGTATTCTAAATGTAGTCTTTCCCAAGCCCTCTCAATCAATTAATTCTCCTTATCGCTGCCAAAGAGATCTTTCAAAAACATTAATCTGAGTATGTGGTTAAGATGTGTGGGTTTTTGATGAATGATATAATCTTGGATTTATAACCAGTTTCAGTTCTTCCTAGCTAAATCCTTAGGGAGTTGTTTAACCTTCCTAAGCCTCAATTCCTTCATTGGTAATTAAGGCTATAATCACTAGGAGCTTTGTTCTGAGGACTAAATGAATAATCAATTTGCCAGAATGCCTTGCACATAAATACTATTCAGTGTTTGGTGATTCTTTTATCATGGTTATTGTTATTATTGTTGTTGATATTTAATATACTTCTTTCTGTTTGAATTAATCTGTACTTGTCTATCAGGTTCAGGGTGAAGTCGTAGAGCTTTTGGGATTACAGATGGCTTGCTTCTTATGCTTCATTGGTTTTCCTAACTTCATTTCTTGCTATTGTTCTTGCTCTATTCTCTACCCATAGTGAATTATTTACATATTTCTAAACTTGGCTTCATCTTTATTTCTCATTTTTTTAACCTTATTAAATATTTAGTGATCTAAAAAACAACTGGTTGGCCAATTTCACTACACTTTTTCAAAGTTTAGTATTTTCTTAAGAAATTCTTGTCCATATGTTCTTTTAAGTTCCTTTGCACATAGCTCCACAGTTCCATGGTTCCATATTATTCAGTACATTTCCCTCTCTCAAAGACTGAGAGTGCATCCAACTCATTGCATTAATAATTTCCAAGCTACTGCTTGGCAAATAGTGCCAACTCATACGCTGCTTTCCTATGTTACTAATGGCAGGTTTATGCACAAAATAAAGATAATTAAAAACCAAGTAATATGCACTTGAGATCTGTAGTTTAGAGATTATATAACTGTCCACAGTAGTAGACACCAGTGTAGACAATGTTCTCTACAAATGTTAAAGGAAAGGGTACTTCATGGACACTGTCTTTAAGGTAAAGAATCAATTAGGTTCAAATACTAGAGAATTTTGTTTTTTTTCTGGAAAGGAAAACTGTTAGGGCAAAGACAGAAAGTGCTAGCACATGTAGCATGTTACCTCTGAGGCACATAATCGTGTTATTTAATGTTACTTTTAAAAATTGGTTTTTGTGTGTAGATGATGTGGATAGGCGGTGTACATGCATGTATGTGTGTCTGTGTTTGTATGTGTGTATGTATGGGTTATGCATCCATAGTATGTATTTGGAGGTCAGAAGAAAACTTCAGTGTCAGGCCTTAAAGCCTACTTCTATTGAGACAGAGTCAGTGATGTGTAATGCTTTATACACTGAGCTTTCTGGGTACCAGAGTTTCAGGGGATTCTCCTGTCTCTACCTTTCATCTCACTGTAGGAAGGCTGAAATCGTAGATGTATGTCACCATGTTTAGTGTTGTAGTAATTGTGGGACTCTGAACCCAATCCTTACACAGCTCCTTTACTGTCTAAGCCATCTCTTTAGCTCAGTTTTAACTTTCAAAACTGTAAATTTCTCCTTGTTTCTATGAGGGATACAGTTTCACTGATATCTAAAGGAATTAGTAAGTTTATAATGTTCTGAACTTTGTTTCATGGCAAACAAACAAAAAGCAAAAAACAACAAACATGTATTCAAATTGAGATCTGCCAGAATCTGAAGTATTTCTATCTTTACAATAATCTGATGTGGCTCAATCTGATGTGTGAGAAGATCAATAAGAATAGCCTTTGTTGAGACTATAGTCTACCTTCAAAGGAGAATAGAATGAACACCTGGGCAGTTTCCATATGTTCTTTCATTATCTATATTATATAATTGAAGACCCTGTGTGAAAAATCAACCAAGGATTGACAAAAGTGTTTAGCAAGCCTACTGTTAGTGTTTTTTTTCTGTTCTTATAGGTATGTTATGGTAGTAAAAGTACACTATTTTTGACTGGCACTGGATTCATCTCAAAGTTTCTTGGTTGGTTTTATGGTCATTTCTTCCAAGAATGTAATTTCCTTATAATCAGTTGCCCCTCAAGCTTTGGGAACAAGCTGAGTAAATCCCATTTTCTAAAGTAGACCAATTCTCCTTTCACTCTGGAATATGAGTGTTTCCTACAGTATATGCAAGCTCTCTACCACAATAATTGTCTTAGGACAAACCATGAGAATATG
>JAQQSO010005783.1:0-11788 GCA_028658305.1 Pachyuromys duprasi
ACCAATACAGTCCAAGTGTGGAATTCGCCATAGACCCTGTGACCATTGGTCACTGGAGCTGTTTGCAGTGACTGACCTGCTCAGCGACCATGTCGTCAGGTCAGCCTACAGGTTGAGATGTGGCTGAGAACCCCAGAAGTCTGACCCTACAAAGGCATTCTCCGTGCTGGTGTTGCTTCCACACACAAAAACAAGATTGATGATTCTCCCTGTCTTCATTTTCAGGGACTGAGCGTATGAAGAGATAAAAATCTCAGGGGGAGAGGGGCGGCCTCTGGTGGCTCCAGATGAGTGAGAGGGTCTTTGCTGTTTTGAGCAGGATTCAGGACAGCGAGTGTCATCATTGCACTGACGGACGGGGAGCTGCATGAAGACCTCTTCTTCTACTCGGAGAGAGAGGTGAGTAACCGCCACTGTATCTCAGTGTGGAGACGGGACCCGGCATGCAGCCCAGGGCTGGGAGAGCGTGGTGTGTGCCTGGCAGTTGTGAGGAGACCAGGGCCTTTCTCTGCCATGACCCTGCTCCGTATTCAGGCAAAACAATAGTCGTTCTTGGTAAAACATGAAAGTGTTTTGTATGTAAAAATAATCACAATAACTCATTTTTAAAGTCAATGTTCACGTCTCACACATGCCAAACTTTCAAAAAATCTATCATGCCTTTGTTGAGGCAATTTATTGCTTTAGCAACTTAAAAATGTCATTCATTTTAAGAAAAAATTTTGATAGCAATTTTTTTCCTTTTTCCCTCATATTAAAGCAATTGAGGAGAAAGAGCTTCTTGAGGTGCATAAGAAATAGTCTGAAAGGGTAACGTTCAGATCCTCAGTCCAGGAGAGCTAGCTGACCAGAAGCTCATGCAGCACTCTGTAGCTCTCTGAATTTCTCCTCCCCTTCCCTTTACTAAGGTTTTTTTTTCCTTCTTTAAAGTCTTTAAAAAGGATTTTACAAAACCATTTCTGTTCTGTGTATGAGTATTTTGCTCGCATATGTGTATGTGCATTATGCTGCCTGTAGAAGTCCAAAGACGGTGCCAGATGCCCTGGAACTGGAGTTCTGTGTGGTTGTGAGCCTCCATGTGAGTGAGGGTGCCCTCAGAGGCCAAAGGCATTGAATGCCCTTGGCACCTGAGTCACAGCTGGTTGGGAGGCATATGATGTGGGTGCTGGGAATCAGCCAGGGGTCCCCTGAGAAAGCACTGCACACTCCAAACTGCTGAGTCAGCTCTCCAGCCCTCCTTTCCTTTTCTTTATGCTCTCAAACATTACTGCCCAAGGGGCCTTACCCCCTAGCTCAGGAGCTATTGGTAGCTGATGGCTGGAGAGAGAGAGAGAGAGAGAGAGAGAGAGAGAGAGAGAGAGAGAGAGAGAGAGTAGTTTTTCTTCAGAGGTGTAGTCACTGGTAGGTGACCTATATCCCAGTGTACGAGCCACAGATATATTGAGTCTCATTACAGACACAGGCTCTCTCAGACCCAGGTAGACATTTACACAGAAGGAAAAAGATACGGAGTGGAGGTGGGGTAGATACCGGAAGACATTAGTGGCAACATTGCAATTCCCTGGGGCTTTGGACCACTGTTTAGTTTAAATTGAGCTCCATCTACAAGTGTCAAGTGGTGTGTTTGTTCATTCTGAGCTTGTACTGGCTACGCTGTAGAGACACACAAGAGAGCAAGGCATAGTTGTGGGGTACTACCACGAAATGCTCTCCTTACTTCTCTCTCCCATGAGCACATACCCGGCATGGGAAACACAAACTAACATGACAGATGCCTGACCATCCGGGGAACAGTACATTTCTGTATTCTAAACTTAAAACTGTGGTGGAATGCTAAGTGGCTTACTCAGGCACCAAGGAACCGTCAAATACAGTTAAAAGCCCTAATAGGGAAACAAAGCACATGATGAATGAGAACAGTTTAAAGTCGACATTAGCTGGGAGCAATTTTAGGTATGGAACATACAGACCTGGAAGGCACTCAGCATGCTGACGCCAACAGAAGGAAGTGTTCACAGAGAAGACATAAAGAGCATGGACCCTCCTTTTCTCCATGACACCCCCTCAAAGATCATCTAGAGGACAGGAGTCCCAAAGTGGATATAGATGAGGCCAGGGCTACACTGTGTCTTAAAAGTTCTTTTCACTCTAAATACAGCAGGAAAGATTCCCAACACCGAGGAAGAAACACAACTTCTGTCCCGTCTAGAAGTCACTGTGGGAAAGAAGTGGGTTTGACTGCTCATTGGGGGAGAAAATATGATCCGAACCAGCATACACATACTGGCACTTAGTGCTTAGTGTTCATTATTTTGGGGGTGCCTCTACCATGTGTTCCTGTTTTCTATCCTGGAAAAGAAGTACCAAAGCACATCAAATACCTTTAATAAGTCAAATATCACTGAGCCAAAAACCTGGGTATTTTTCAGCGTGCTGCCTTCTCAAAGATTACTGTAGGGAAACTCCTGGCTACCTATTCAAACATGGACTGAACATTAGACTGCTTTGCTCCATAGCTTTGAGAAAGGTCTGGTTCATAAACGATGCTTAGTATTAAAGCATCACATGATCAGTGAGCTCTGTGCAGATGACCACAACTAATTCCCTGGACACTTTACAGAATGAAGCCAAGCATCTGCTCAAGCACATCTGGTGTCAGCAGCCATATTCCTTTCTAATACTGTGTGGTCATCCCAAGCAGAAAAAAACAAGGAACAGCAATGGTGGGCATTTTTCCTACATGTGTGACGTTGGTTTACCTGCATCAGTCATTCTTCCTCCTTCATCCTTCCAGAGCTGTCACTCAAGCCTGCTTCAGCAGGGGTCCCCCTAAACTGACCACTGCCTTCTGGTCCCCATGCTTTACATAAGCCTTTGATGGAGCACAGGCTCCTTGGGCTCTAGATTGCTCCTTTACTGCGTCATCTGCCATACAGTAGGTGCCCAGGGAACACTGCATCATTGGTGGCAGTCTTGAAATCAAGAGGGAGACACCTGCCTCTATGACTCCTGTTGGTATAATGTTCTTTTGGAGTGTATGCACCCTACCCTTGATCATCCAAATGCTGATTTCTCTCCCCCATTCTCTGGTTTCAATCCAGACATTGCATTGTGATAGTTATTCTAAGCAGCACCTGTTTCAACTTTGTGTGAACATGCCAAAATAAAACAACCAGCCACAATGCTGGGCAAAGCAGAGGAAGGAGTAGGTGGGAGAGAGGAGGAGCCAGAGGACAGGAAGGTATGAGAGGCAGAAGGGGAGAGAGAAGAGCAGAGCTGGGAGAGCAGAGGCAGGAGGGAGGTCTTGGAACGACATGGAGAATGAACTAGACCTAATATTTCACAAAAAGCAAGTATAATGGGTGAATCTAAATGTTAGGAAACTAAGGGCTTGGAGGTTTAGGATCGAGTAACTATTGCCCAGCATTGTGTTCTAGGTTAACTAAGTAAATCATAGTCTCTGTGTGGTGATTTGGTTATACAGCCATTTAGGATTAACAGCAGCGTTTCTAAAAGATATATCAATAGTAAATATTAATAATGCCAAAATACAACAGACTCCCTTTAACATGCTCTGTCTCCTCAACACAGGCTAAGTGATTTCGAGACCTTGGTGCAATCAATTACTGCGTTGGCTTGAAGGATTTCAATGAAACTCAGGTATGAGGCTGGCTCTCCTCCTGTTTGGAAACATGCTGAGCTCAGGAGTGGTGGGCAGCAAGTGCATTCAGCATGGCCCAAGTGGCTGCAGAATACCCACCCCTTAAGTAGGAAGTTTCTCTAGGACAAGAACAAACTTCTGGCTGTGTGAATAATTCAACATCTTCTACTGAGGTTTGGGGTTCATAGCACAGACCACCAGGGCATATTTCTCTTGTTTAACTTTCATGGTAACATTAAGTCACCAAGGTGTCGACACAGGTTTCAATTAAGTTAGAATGCTTTCTAAATATTTTAACTGACAAGTACAAATTTCTTTTTCAAGTGAATCCTTTTTCTTTGTTAAAAATGTAATGTGTTTTCAATGCAAAAATGTAAGACTAGTTGGAGAAGTGTGCCCGGAAGGAGAAGCCTGCTACCATCCTAAATAAGAGCTCTCCCGTGTGGCTCATTGTTGTTTTTGTTCTAGTGGCACAGTGTTCTAAGTCATTAAGTGAATAACATAGGATTACAAAGCAGTGAGAGCAGTCCTGCCCACGTGTAGGGGAAATGCACACATATTTGCACTGAGAAAGTACAACAGTCTACACATACCCAACTGTCAATAAGGACCAACTACAAATACTCAAGCAGAGGTCTGTTATGAACAGGCCTTGGTTTTCCTTCGTTTTAGCTCTTGCAGTTTTTCTAAATTTTCTTTGTTTAAGAATTGGTGTGATACTTTTGCAATCAGTAAAGACAATGAAAAACAATGTTAACACTGCCACAGCCTCTGCAGTCCCAGAACTATGAATGTTGGGGGTCCCTGGTCAGCTGCCCCTTGTCCTAGGTCTCCTGCTCCCTTAAGTGGAAGATACAATGGGCCTCTCCCTCGTGGGACCTTTCATCAGCTTGGTGTAACAACAAGGCCCGGGTGTAGTTCTCAAGTTGCTCTGAGAGAATCCCAGTGTGTCTGATTTGGATAAACATACCAGCAGATGAAAAAGAAGCCAAATCTCCTGCTTCACCCCAGTCTTGTGTTCATCCAGCTGGCCAGTCTTACCTCTGTTCCCAAGAAGGAAAAGATTCAAACAACTGCAGAGCTGGTGTCGCCCCCTCACCTGCCCCAGGGGTTCCCTGGTCAGCACAATGCCCCTGAGGGCCCCTCAGCGAGGCCCTGAGCCTGGTGAAGGCTGCAGGCTCCTCAGGGTTCAGAACATTGGTTTGATGTCCCTGCCCCAGGCTGCATATTGTAACTTTCCATAGTGTTCCATGTCTTCCATGCCTGACACATCTCTGCAAGTGCTTGTGTGTCTGTCTGTTCTCAGTTGGCTCTGATAGCAGACAGTAAGGACCACATGTTTCCTGTGAATGATGGCTTCCAGGCTCTTCAAGGCATCATCCACTCAGTGAGTGCAGGCTTCCTCTGAATGGCTGATCTTTGGTTAAGATCTCTCCCTCCTAGCATCCCCCACCCCCATCTCCTCTGCCATGCACACTCCGTTGTTCTTCCTCTTGAGGGACCATAGCTTCACATAATCTTTGTGACTACTGTTAGGCCCAGCATGAGCTTAATTTCCTGAAGGAATGAAGAGAACTTATCACATCGGGTCTCATAGATGCAATATCACAAGAGGTTTATTTTAACCATTGTGCAATGGGGTCACCCCTGCTGGGCAGCAAAGAGCAGCACTCGGAGACAAAGGACTTGGGTTTTTAAAGGACAAGGCACGAGAATTTTCAGGGGTTGCAGTCCTGGAAATTCAAGATTGGATGAGGTATTTAACTTTTGGTTAGTTCTGGGCACCCTTAGGTCCGGTCAGCCCTGTCGTAAATATCTAGGAAATATCTGTCTTCAAGTCAGTTTGGAATTTTCTGCCATATGAGATATAGCCACAGTTAAAGGTGGGAGAGTGATTATCTCATCCTGTGTCTGTTCTGAAGAGTGGGGGCTACAAGTTTTTGGTCAAAGTTCAGGAGCTATTCAGAAGAAAGATCAGGGCCATTTGGCCCAGTTCCCAAAACAAAGTTTATCTCACAGGCACCGGCCTGGTGATTTTCTCCATATAGTAGAGACCTCTGCTTGTTTTCTTTCTTATCTCTGCCCCGAAGATGGCCAATGTCAGGAACTTTTACAGTCCTCTGTTCTCTGGAGAAGCACTAAGAGACTTTAATTAACATGGGCCTAAAACTTGAAAATATAAGTTATAAGGCAACTAAGAGAAACATAGGTTACAAAGTTAGTCTGATTCTTTTACTACCATGCCCTAGGTCTGCCTTCAGCCTTTCAATCATGCTTCTTTTCTTTCTCCTGTGCCAACTCTATCCTACAATTTGAAGAGGCCTCTGCCCTAGCAGCAAGCCAAACCCCCAATCAGCCTGTGTTCTCAGAGTCTGGGCTTGACTGGCTCCCAGCCCACCCAGCTGTGACTAAACAAGGCTGCCCACCAGCCAAGGCAACACCTGTTTTGTAAAAAGCATCTAACAAGTTACAAAGTAAATCATTACAAAACAAAAAGTCAGGCAGGAGCTACACTTTGCAAGGCAAATCAGCTCTGAGATCTTTCCCAAGACTCCCCACTGCAATCAGTCAAGGTGGATCCCGAAACCCATAGGCCAGGAATGCTTTAGAACATGGATATCTGTAAGCAGACATTTTCAGAATTATGAAAAACAGTCTTACTTCAGGCTGGGAATTTCTGTCTTAAATGTGTACAGACTTTCTTTACTGAAAAATGGAAAGAATTGGGAAAATAGAGGGCTATCCCACCCAGTTGTTAGTCCACAGGGGAGGAACTTCCCACGTTAAAGAATGTTTGGATGGGCAGGCAGGATGGCTCAGTAGGTAGAGGTGGTTGCGGCCAAACATGACTCCCTGGGTTCAATCCCCAGAGAACCCACATGGTGGAAGCAGAGCCAGTTCCCTCTAACCACCCTCTCACTTCTGTATACGTGTGTAAAACTTTCTGGGGTCACCATGGCATACTTGGAAATATAAGAACCAGAACTCAAGCACCTTGTGAAAAACCAACCTCATACTACGAAATATTAACAGGATTCCTAACTGCCCATGGAGCCTGTAGAAGCTGTTCAGGGGGGTGGGGAAGGGTGCTTTGTGAGAAGGTGGGTTGACCAGATGGCTAAAAGACCCTGAGGGGGGTGGGTGACCCAGGGGAGAGGAAGCCTGATTCCACCCTCTGCTCCAAGGGGCTGGAGAAGAGCAGGGTTTATCCTGGGAGTGGTAATGGCAGTGCCCACTGTGGGCGGCTTCGGGGTGATGAGAGTAAGCCAGCACACTGGCCTGGAGCACATTTGCAAAAGCATTGAAGCGTTTTAACTGCACCTGCAGGCAGCAGGTGGTGTCACTGAAACACTTGTTTTAGCTTTAAGTTAACGTGCAAAATAACTGTACATTTTAGGAGTTGAATGTAATAAGGCCAGCTTTATTTTCTGAGTTCTAAGAAAGCCCAACCCTGCTTAGCTTCCAAGATCATAGGAGATCAGATATACTCAGCATGGTATAGGTGTAGGAATGTGATGTCTCTGTACATACAAACAACTGCAGACAGTGTGATGCCTCAGTATATAGAAACAACTGCAGACTGTGATGTCCCAGTTCATAAACATAACAGGAGACAGTGTGATGTCTCAGTACATACAAATGTAGACAGTGTGATATGTCAGTACATACAACTGCAGACAGTGTGATGTCTCAGTACAAACACACAACAGTGTAATATCTCCAAAGAAACGCACAATAGTAGACAGCGTGATATCACAATACTTTTACACACTGTGCACTGATCAGACCAGGGTAATTGGCACCCTCAGTGCTCTATCAGTTTTCTGTGTTTGGGGAATTTTAGCCCTTCTCGATGCATGTATGTAGGAGTGCAGAGGCACCAGAGAGAGCAGCTCAGCCAGAGACTCACCTCAGGGCAGCTTTTGAATGGGCCACATTCTTTGCCCTGTGGAAGCTCTTGTGAGCCACATGACCAGGGTCTTTCTTACAGTCAGTTCCTAGATAAATAATCAGCATGTCTACCTGTGAGAATCTGGGTTGTCCTTGAATGTGCCAACATTAATGACCCACCCAAGCTCAATGTGAGCCAGCCTGTTTTGTAAAACTACTCCTACCCCCAAAGTGAAATAACTCAAGGATGCGTTACAAGTTCTAGCAGGACAGTGTCCCCAAAAAGGAAAAAATAATAATAATTGCAGACTTTAGTCTCCAAACTTGAGCTGAATGGTGGCATTCTTGGGAGCTACATCTTGGGAGTTACATTGGTTTTGATCCTCCCAGGACTGGAACTCCATGTTTATGACAGTTGTTAACTGGTTTGCCTGGACAGAGAGAGTCAAGTAAGGCAGGGCTCATCCTTCTCAAGTCAGACAGTGATAATTATGGCCTAAGAGTTGGCTGGCTGCTTTTAAGAGGTGGGTTCTGTTTCCTTTCCACTATCAGAAATGAAGGCCATCATTTCCCCCAACACCCGAGGCATCCATTCCCGCTCATTCCGATCATGGAACTGTGGCTGGATATCTTCTTGTAATAAAATAGGACTGGACTCAATTATCTAAAATAAGATTGCAGAGCAGCTTCTGATGACTCAGACAGGTCACAGAGGTTTCTGCATTTCTGAGCTTCCAGTTAAGGGCTCATACTGATTCACGCATCAGGTGCTCACTGGGAGGCTGGAAAGGTGGCTCACAGTTGTTTGCCAGGCATTTGTGAGGCTCTGGGTTCTCTCCCCAGCATTACCCCCAACCATAAAAAGAACAGAAAATGCTGATTGCAAGCCTCTTGCTATAGATACTGGCCTTTCAGTTATGAGTGAAGCTGGAAGTGACCCCATCCAAAACAGGCAGAAAGCCTATGGGAGAGACCCATAGAAAGCAAAAAGTATGAAGTTAGGTTGTAACAAATGGTATAAGAAAATAGCATAGGCCTCAGGTGAATACTGAAGGGGATGGCAGGGACCCAGGCTCCTCTTAGAAGAGAACCTAGAAGAGGAAAGGGAGCTGCTGGCTTGGAACTGCAGGGGTTGTGGTCTTGAGATGGTGCCTGGTAGAATGAACATGCCGTGTGTAAGGTAGAGCTTGGCAGGTGAGATGAAGGCCTTGATTTTTGCTCTAGCACAGCCATGTGCAGAGTCTGGGAACAGAGCAGCCATCCCCTAAGGCTTAGGAAAAGAAGTCATGGTGGCATCTTACCCATAATCCCCTGGAAGATGAATAGGTACTCAGAACCAGTAGGGACAAGGTCTGCGCTTGTGAGAGGAAGAAGAAATGTCACAGGGGGGTGACAGCTGGGGAGGCTGGGAAGGCTGGGGGAGGATGGGAAACAGGGTGACAGCTGCTCTCTGAGGAAGCCTCTATTATCCCCCTAGGCCAGCCCATGGATCTACAGGCAGGTTGGATAACCTGCCATACCTGATGTTCAGAACAGTAGGCCAGGAAACCTGCACCCTATGGTGTCCCCAGAAGCCCAACCTTTTCCACCTGGGGAAGTAGGGAGTAGATACTGGATGCCCAGAGCTCTTTTCCCAGGGGACAGTCATTCCCAGGTTTTCACCAACCTCTCGGTGATGCTGATTTGACCATTTCAACATCAAGCTTCCTTATACTTACAGGAAGCACTTATCTGCCAGAGTTAAAAAAAAATCTGTTGTGTCCATCTGTGGGAGAGAGGGGCCAGAAGGAAGTCAGCAGTTGGGGTAAACTGACTTTTAACAAATGCTCCTTAACCCTGTTTAGTATCATTACATTTAAAAGCCCTGTCACCGCCATGCAGTTCATATTTTGTTGCCATTTGCTGACAAGGAAGCTGATGTCCAGGTAATATTCCCCCTGGTACAGAGCTCGAAGGGGAAGCCCACAGTTCCTCCTCTCTCTGTGGCTTTAAGGAAGTAAAAATAAAAGCCACTCTGTGCAGCTGTTCTGAGCCATTAAACCCTCACTGAAACCGTTCAATGATTGGTTGGGTGGTTGGTAATGTTTGGTAAATTGACCAGGACCATACATCGCAGCAAGCGAGTGGTGACTCAGGGGACGTTACCTGTGTTCACCCAGGATAATTATTCCCCAGCTCTGCTGAGTGTCAGCCAGAAACAGCTCTGTTTCAAAGAGGGAGCCTCGAAGAACCAAATACAAGAGATGCCTCAACACAATTCACATGGTCACACAAAGGCAACAGAATCCAATGCCCCAGTCTTGGAGCACACAGGCTGGGTGGGGAGTTCTCTGCCTGTTATCATTGGGTTAGAAGCACTTCCCCAAACACAGCTGGTGCTCAGTGGCTGATGGGAAGGGACAACTTGTAAATTAGACTCAGACTGCATGGTCCTTTGTGCATTCCGCCTACTCTATCATTTCTTCCATCAGCCACAGCTCTATGTAGCTTCTGAGATCAGGCACATTTGGATGGGATGGCTAAAGATGTAAGCTATTATGTCTATTCTGTGTGTGTTTAAAATTCCTAAGGGAATAAGACTCCCATAGCCCGAAGACTGCAGACTGCAGAGGGACCATTCAGGTAGAAATGAAAGTCTCACATGTGGGCAGGACTTCCTTGCCCTCTTAGGCCCCCCACAGGACTGCATGTTCAGAATATAGGGATACATTTTAAAGAAAGAGCCCGCTCATCTCTCTTCTCTTGTGTGGTTCACTGGGAAATTTCCACTGACCATCACTTGAATTTACCACCAGCTCTGCAGGGAAACCTGGACTCGGTGATCCGGCCATGCTCCTGGGCCTTCGTTCGCCTTTTCAAAACTGCTGTGGGCAGTGATGTCAGAAGATGCACAAAAGCTGGATCCAGACAACAGTGAAATGGGTTAACAGCTTCTTGACGATTGGCCCAGTGACTGTGACATTTTGTCCCCAGCTGTTCCCACTTACTGCAGCAGTGTCTGGGACCAGAAGTTATGGGAAGGGGAGCCCAGGGATTGGCTCCTTGCATACACGCCTGGATTCCTATTAATTAGAGCATGAGTCATCTGTGTGTTCGATCAATAATAAATACGTGTGGAGCAAAGGTTGGCAGGAGCCTCCTCGTAGGAAATCTGTAGGATCAGCAAACTGGGGACAGATCTGCCCCGTAAGTATATTTAAATTTATTTTTATTTTCCTGTGCTGACTTCTCCCTTCTTTTCACAGGAAGATAGAAGAGATGTAACTCCCGCAAACTGACCTGAACCTTAGCAAACTATGACAAAAGGCAGAGTCTGTCTTCTGGGCTTGACTCCTACCCACTCTTGCAAGCCCCCACGGGGAACTGCTGGGTTTCTCTCGGTCATGGCCCGTGGTGCAGCCCTGCATTCCCTGCTCCACAGAGCTAAAACCTCTCTCCAGAGCCAGCATTTCAGCAGCAGTAGCCCTTCCCTTAAGCCAGCTCATTTCTCTTCTTCAGAACAGCGTCTCTTCTGGGGCCCCATCCAGCTGCTGTCTCAAGATTACCCAAGGCACTGTTGAGCCTCTTCCTGGAGACTGCCCTGGTGTCTCCTGCAGCATAAGCTGCTCTCCCCTCCCAGAATTCCTCTCCAGTGGCAGGAATTCTGGGAGCCTCTCTTGTATCACTCCTTCCCATAGTCAGACCCCTCCCTCCACAGATGCCAAGTTGTGCAGCCCACAGATGCCAAGAGGCTGCCCATCTGCCCTGTTTCCTACATTGTACCTTGCATATTTACCCATTACAAAGTGCCCAGAAGACTGCACAGCATCCGTGACCCATGGCAGACCCACGCTGAGCAATAGCTGGGCATCTTGTGGTAGTCCTTCCCCTACCCTCTCTTCCAATACTGCAGCTCTAAGAGACAAGAGACTGCATTCTCAGCTCTGGTCATAGTGGCTGGAACACAAAATAAAAACAGAATCAAACTGCTGCCATTGGAGTAGAGCAGGGAGGTGTTTGTTTGTTTGTTTGTTTGTTTGTTTGTTTGTTTTTAAGGAAAACACTTGCCTCGGCGGTCATTAATTACACTGAGCTGTGCAGACTTGGGACAGGCACTTCTCCTGCTATTGGTCTCCTTCTGCCTATTAAAAAGCCTCAAGTCATACAGATTCCCATAGCTGCAGAGGCTGCAGGAGGCGTCTCAGCAAGTGGCAGCTCCCTCCCTGGCCTCTGCAGCTCCCTCCTCTTCTTTCTAGG
>JAQQSO010005784.1:0-11787 GCA_028658305.1 Pachyuromys duprasi
TGTGTGTGGAAGTTTGCCTTGAAGGACAGGGTGCTACAGCTTGTAGATGCCTGGAAGGGTTGAGCTTAAGCACAGGAGGGGGTTCTGGGGCTGTTTGCATGCGCAGGTACCCTGAATAACTCAGTGGCCTACAGGCCTATTGTAGTGTCTTCCTCATATTCAGATCTTTCTGGGCTCCTGGACTGTGTCTGGACTCTACTGGTAGACCCACAGAACAGGAGCTTCAGTGTTGAAAATGCTCTCCCAAGGTTCTCTATGTTTCCCACAGGGGTGTGTGGGTGGGAGGGATCTGATGTCTGGCTGCTAGAGTAGAGGACCTGGATCTGGGGTTCTGCAGGCACTCACTTGAAGTCACCCTCACTAGCTTACCTCCCTAATCGTAAAGCACAGGGGGTTCCCCTGTTCTCTACTCTCAGATTTGGGCCTGCAGGAGCAAATGAGAGTGTAGGAGATCCTCTAACTCAGTGTTCTCTACTGTTTGGTCGCTGGGCAGGGAGACCCATACTTGGGGCAGCTACCTCTGCTGTCTCAGTCACCGAGCATGGAGGTTCACACTTGGGACAACCACTGCTTCTTCTGCTGAGCAGGGAGGCCCATGCTTGCAGCGAGGGGAAGTGCAGGGGGGTTGAATATTCTCCACTCTCAGTCACTGGAGATGTCCACTAATGACTGGGAAACTGTCCCAGCTCATGCGTTGTCTCCTTTTGCCCAGGAAGCCTCAGTGTCAATGTTCTGGGTTCAGCGGCCCCTCCACTAACCTATTTCGGAGTTTCAGATCCTGTGCCACTCAGATATGGTGTGTGCTGTTTGCCACCATCTTGGACTCCCCCAGTTCATGGTTTTGAACTGTTCCAGAAATATATACATATCGTATTTTTCTTGTGTCTTTGCACTGATTTCTCTTCCTTCATATAATACTTTCTATTGCCCATTAATATATTAATATATCTCCAACACAGAAAAAATTGATTAAATATTAACATAAATTGTCATGATTGTTAGTTATGTTCTCTGTTCATTAAGGTCTCTGTACTATGAAGATAGAGCCACCTGACTTGACTGCCATCTCTAAAATAGCTTCTACTAGTAACTTAATTTGTGCATTTAAAACATTATAAAGTCTACAAAAGAGGTCTTATAAATTTATCAGTAAAAAGTACAGTAGAATTTACAAGCATTTGAATTGCGAAAATGAATTAGAATACATTTAAGAACATTATTATCTTGTTAGTTGGTTAATTTTATATTTTAAGTTTTATCTTTAACTTTTGGGAGATGAGGGAGGGGGTGGGAGGGTAGGAGGGACTGAGGGAGGGGGCTACGCCTGGGATTCAAAGTACCTAACCTGTGATTGAGATAAAAATAAATAAATTTTTAAAAATGAAATAAATAAAATACATTAAACAGTTAAAAAAATAGGTTTAAGGATGAAACCTTGGGTCCCATGCATACTAGGCAATTGCCATACCACTGAATAATATCCCCAACTATTTTTATTTTTATTTAATTGCCACCTATTTACTTTATATAATAATGTGTTTCATAAGACAAGTATATAATGTTCTTTGATCATGTTCCTCCATAAGATACTATATCCCTCTCTGGCCATATTGTTACTTTATGCCAGGATAATTAATACTGCGATACTATCCAAGGAAAAATCAGTATCAATTCTAATGACAACTATACTTCAAAAAATTCTATTATTGCAAATAAATAAGCAATTTTATTTATCATGAAGAATAGTTATGTATATCTGATATATGGATTTGTATATGAGTTGCCCATTAATAATCTTTTTCCTTCAAGTAATATTCTTTTTAAATTTATTTTTATATTAATTATAGTTAATTCACTTTGTATCCCAGCTATACCCCTTCCCTTGTCTCCTCCCAAACCCACTGTCTCTCCCTCATCTCTTCCCTTGTCCCTATCCCAGTCCATTGATAGGGGATGTCCTCCTTCCCTTCTATCTGACCCTAGCCTATCAGTTCTCATCAGGACTGGCTACATTGTTTTTCTCTGTGGCCTGGGAAGGCTGCACCCCCCCCCCCCAGGGGGAGGTGATCAAAGAGCTGGCCACTGAGTTCATGTCAGAGACAGTCCCTGTACTCCTTATTAGGGAACCCACTTGGAATCTGAGCAGCCAATGGGCTTCCTGTGAACAGGGGGTCTAAGTCCTTTCCATGCATGGCCCTTAGTTGGAGTATCAGTCTCTGCAGGCACCCCTGGGCCCAGGTAGTTTAGATCTGTTGTGCTTGTGGAATTCCTGACCCCTCCAGGTCTTTCTATCTCCCTCTTCTTCCATAAGGATTCTAGCACTCTGCCCAAAGTTTGGCTATGAGTCTCAGTATCTCCTTCTATACCATGATGGGTAGGGTCTTTCAGAGTAATTAAAATATTTTAATGGAGAGTCTTTGATTTTTTTGTGATTAAAAAAAATTAGTTCTTTGAAAATTTTGTATGATGTGTTTTGATCGTATTCACCTTTGTCCTCCAACTTCTTCCAGATCCATTCCTCCCTCTCTATCCACCCAACTTTGTGTAATCTCATTTTTTCCCTAAATCTGTCAGTGTGTCTATTCTTGCATGTGTGGCTTTCCACTGAAGTATAATTGACTTATCACTGCTTATTTTCTTAAAGAAAACTGGCTTTCCTCCTGGTAGCTGTCAATTACCAATAGCTCCTTTGCTAGAAGTAGACTTTGTGCATACTTCCACTCTTCATGCTGAGATTTGCTCTGACTTAGGCTTGCACAGGTATTATGTATGCTGTTATAACCACCATGAGCTTATACGTGAAGATCTCCTGTTGTGTCTGAAATACACTGTTTTCTTGTAATCATCCACCACTTCTGGCTTTTATATTCTTTTTACACCCTTCCTCAACAATCCCAAGCCTTGGGAGGAAGGGATGGGATATGGATTCTTACACATGTTCTATAATTTTTCTTCAATTTTTACATATATCATGTCACATTGCTATATATTTGTAATCATTTTTAAAAGGAGATAGCTTATTGAGTATAAATATCCCTTAAGTTATCTGATTTGACCCTCCTTATTATAATAATATTGTAATTATTTGCACTGTAAGAGCAGGTGATTGACATGAATTATCTTCAAATGTGAAAGAGGTAAAAACCTCTTTGCCTTATGAAATTCATATTGTATTTTTTTCTTTCTACAAAATTTGCCTTCTTGTTAAGTGAATACTAAGCCAATGTATATTCTCAGAGCTCATATTACCTGACTTGAAAAAAAAATTTCTCCAGTCATTGAAGATCAGCTGTGGTTCAAAATGTATTTCCATTGATTAAGAGCTGACAGTATGGAAACATACAGATCTGAACAAGAACTGAATTCACTGATAAGATAGTGTTGCCTGTAATGCCTTTTTGTGTGTGATAAATGTCTTTCTAAAGTACAGTAAGTGGAATAATTGCACTACTTTTAGGAAACACCATTTTAGTTTGCCACATCATAAGCAAAAGTCATATCAGTAGCATTCTATTCTCTGTGCATAGATTATGTTTGGAAGCTAGGTAAGTCTAAGACATGTTCTAAGATGTGAGATCACATTGAGACTTGAATTTATTGAATTATAAAAGACAACTGTGCATCTTTTTCATTTTAGGTAGACCACTGCTAAAGATATTAACTCAGTCCTTGGAGACTAAAATTATGATAATTTGTTGATTACCATTTATTAATATGTAGTTTGTCAACAGTGTGTTTTCAAAAGCATGGTATTCTCTTACTGCCAATTTCTGTGCTTTCAGACTTTTCTGCATAGTTGGTCATCAGGAGATCCTTAACTAGTAAGCAAATTACTTTTTAACGTAAGCAAAGCATCATTAATTAGGTCAGTGATTTGCTAAAGAAAAGCTTCACCTCTAGTAAAAATTGTTTCTATATGTCCAATGTTATTAGTCTTCTCTGTCAGCATGGATAACGAAATGTTAACTATCAGTCCCTATAGAAATTATGGCTCTGTTGAAAATGTGTTTATAAGCCACAACAAATAGTCTAAATGAAGTGTGGTTTGAAGTGGTTCTGCTCTGGGGAAATACGTAGTTTCTCTTCTGGCTGATGACGTAAGCTTTGCTAGAAACTTCTTGTGTCTATTCCTAATCTGAAAAGAATGCAGAGACAATTCTGCTGCTTCTACTCATATGTATGACCTCACACCTCCTATGCAAAATTTTTCATTTACATGTTTTTATCTGTGAAATGACAATAATTAAAAGACTATATGTATATCGACCAATCTCTGAGGAAATAATGAAGGTTAGAGATAGGAAAGTGTTTTGAAAAGTCATAAGATGCCCCAAGAAAGACCTTAGAAAGTATTTTGTTCCCATTGAGTGCCTTTGTAATTTGCAGTCTATCTTAGAGCCAAAAAGTTATTTGGGTCTCTGACTGTTTTTTATCTATTGAAAGTGGACTCTAAGTTACAGCTATCAAGAACATCTACAGGAAACTACTTACTACAGAGTAGGCAATGACCGAGAGTGGCTACGGATAGTCTATAAGCTGTAGCTTACAGTCTAGTTGACAGAAGTCTGTGTGCCAGCCTTCGCGATTTCTCATTCAATGCTAAAAACCAAGCAGTTTCCATGTGAAAAATATTCCAGATGGAATATCTGAAAACAACTTTCTAAAAATAAATAAGTAAATAAAAGAAACAAAAGTAGTCATTATTCAATTGTACACAGCAATACTATTTTATTTTATGTAAAATGACAGTTTTGAGCAGGTGCCTAAAGCTTGGCTCATAAGCTTTGTGGGGAATGTTGATTTCTTTGTGAGAGCACAGATGTCACAGAAAGAATGCATTCCTAAAAGCCACCTGCAAATGCGATCTCTTAAAAAAAAAACAGCACATATATAAATAAGGGTGGCCTTCTATAGTCTTTCATTTCCATGTCGGAGAAAACATGTCATGGTGTAGTGCTGAATGTGAGAACAATTTGGGGAAGGAACATAAAATTTACATTAAGGATGTGTCAGTACGCTATTTTTTTCTAGTTTATTATGACATAATTTACTTTAATATTTTTCCTTTTATATTATCATTTATTACAATTTATTCAAATTGTATCCCCACTGTGGCCCCCTTCCCTCATCTCCTCTCAATCCCACCCTCCTTCCCTCTTCTCCCTTTATGCCCCACACCTATTCCACTGATTGGGGAGGCCCTCCTCCCCTTCTGTTTTACCCTTACATATCAGGTCTCATCAGGACTGGTTGCATTGTCTTCCTCTGTGGACTGGCAAGGCTGCAGCCACCAGGGGGAGGTGATCAGAGAGCTTGCCACTGAGTTCATGCCAGAGAGAGTCTCTGCTCCCTTTACTAAGGACACCACTTGAAGACTGAGTCTATGGGCTACATCTGAGCCCATAGGTCCTCTCCATGCATTATCTTGGTTGGGGTATCATTCTCTTTAGGGCTCCCAGGGCTCAGTTTTTATGGCTCTGTTGGTCTTCTTTTGGAGATCTTGTTCCCTACAGGTCTTTCTATCTCCCCCTTCCTTCCTAAGATTTCCTGTACTCTGCCCAAAGTTTGGCTATGAGTCTCCTCTTCTGCTTTGATACCTCGATCAATAGAGTCTTTCAGAGGCTGTCTGTGGTAGGCTCCTGTCCTGTTCCCTGTCTTCTGCTTCTGATGTCTGTGGTGTTTGTCCTTCTGAATGAGAATTGAGCATATTTCCTATAGCCTTCCTTGTTGTTTAGCTTTTTTAGGAGTATAGGTTTTAAAAGGTTTATACTACATTATGTGGCTAATATCCACTTATTGGTGAGTATATACCATGTGTGTCTTTCTGTTTCTGGGTTACCTCACTCAAGATGATCCTTTCAGGTCCCACCATTTGCCTGTAAATTTCATGATTTCCTTGTCTTTAATAGCTGAGTAGTAGTCCACTGTGTAAATGTACCACAATTTCTGTATCCATTCCTCCAGCAAGGGACAAATAGGTTGTTTCCAGCTTCTGGCTATTACAAATAGAGCTGCTATGAACATGGTTGAGCAAATGTCCTTGCTGTATACTTGAGCATATTTTGGATCTATGCCTAGGAGTGGTATAGCTGGATCTTGAGGTAGCAATATTCCAATTTTTTTGAGAAAGTACCACATTGACTTGCAAAGTGGTTGCACAAGTTTATACTCCTACTAGCAATGAAGGAGGGTTCCCCTTTCTCCATGTCCTCTCCAGTATGTGTTGTTATTTTAGTTTTTGATCTTAGCAATTCTGATGGGTGTAAGGTGAACTCTCAGTGTTGTTTTGATTTGCATCTCATTGATGACTAAGAATGTTGAGCATTTCTTTAAGTGTTTCTCTGCCATTCGATATTCTTATACTGAGAATTCTCCGTTTAGCTCTGTATCTCATTTTTAATTGGATTACTTGGTTTGTTGGTGTTTAACTTCTTGAGCTCTTTATTTATTCTGAATATTAGTCCTCTGTCAGATATAAGGTTGGTGAAGATCATTTCCAAATATGTAACATGTAGTTTTGTTCTGTTGACAGCATCCTTTGCTTTACAGAAGCTTTTCAGTTTCATGAGGTCCCATTTATTGATTGTCGATCTTAGAGCCTGTGCTGTTAGTGTAGTGTTCTATTCAGGACCCTGTCTCCTGATCCAATAAGTTCAAGGATCTTCCCCACTTTTTTTTCTTGCACGATTAGTGTGTCTGGTTTTATGTTGAGGTCTTTGATCCGCTTAAACTTTAGTTTTATGCAGGGTGATAAATATGGATTGATTTGCAGTTTTCTACATGTAGACATCCAGTTAGACCAGCACCATTTGTTGAAGATGCTATCTTTTTTTCCAATGTATGGTTTTTGCTTCTTTGTCAAAAATTGAGTATCCATAGCTGTGTGAGTTTATTTCTGGGTCTTCTATTTGATTCCATCGATCCACTATTCTGTTTCTATGCCAGTACCATGCACTTTTTATTATTGTTGCTCTATAGTACAGCTTGAGATCAGGCATGGAGATACCTTCAGAAGATCTGTTATTGTACAGGATTGTTTTAGCAATAATGTTTATTTTTCCATATGAATTTGTGAATTTTTCTTTCAAGGACTGTAAAGAATTGTGTTGGTATTTTGATGGGAATTGCATTGAATCTGGAGATTGCTTTTGGTAGGATGGCCATTTTCACTATTTTAATCCTACTGATTCATGAGGATGGGAGATCTTTCCATCTTCTGATGTCTTCTTCAATTTATTCTTCAGAGATTTGAAGTTTTTGTCATACAGGTCTTTCACTTGCTTGGTTAGAGTCAAAACAAGGTACTTTATGTTATTTGTGGCTATTGTAATGGGCTTTCCCCCCCTTAAGTCCTATGTAAGCCCTTTTGTCTTTTGTATATAGAAAGGTTACTGATTTTTTGGAGTTAATTTTGTATCCAACCCTTTTGCTGAATGTATTTATCACCTGAAGGAATTATCTATCTAGTAGAATTCTTGGGGTCACTCAGGTATACTATCATATCAACTGTGAATAGTGATTCTTTGACTCCTTCCTCTCCAATGTGTATTCCCTTGATCTCCTTTAATTGTCTTATTGTTCTATCTAGGACTGCAAGTACTTTGTTGAAGAGATAAGGAGAGAGTGGGCAGGCTTACCTTGTTTTTGATTTTAGTGGGACTGATTTAAGTTTCTCTCCATTTAGTTTGATGTTGGCTATCGGCTTGCTGTTTATTGCCTTTACTATGTTTATGTATGTGCCCCATATCCCTGATTTCTCCAAGATTTTAAACATGAAAGGTGTTGGATTTTGTCAAATGCTTTTTTGGCATCTAAGGAGATGATTATGTGTTTTTTTCTCCTTCACCTCGTTTATATGGTAGATGACATTGATGTTTATTTCTGTATATTGAATCACCCTTGCATTCCTGGGATGAATATCTTTTATGTGTTCTTGTATTTGCTTTGCAAGTATTTATTGAGTATTTTTTGCATCAGTGTTCATAAGAGAGGTAGGTATGAAATTCTCTTGTTTTTGTTTGTGTGTATGGTTAGGAATCAAGGTGACTGGCTTCATAGACTGAGTTTGGTAATATTTCTTCTGTTTCTATTTTGTGGAATAATTTGAAGAGAATTGGAGTTAGATCTTCTTTGAAGGTCTGGTAGAATTCTGCACTGAAACCATCAGGCCCTGGGCTTTTTTTTTTTTTTTTGCAGGGAGACTTTTGATGACTGCTTATGTTTCCTTGGGAATAAAGGACTGTGTAATCTATCTACCTGATCTTGGTTTAGCTTTGGTAAATGGGATCTATCAAGAAAATAGTCCATTTCATTTAGATTTTCAAATTTTGTGGCATATAGGTTTTTGAAGCAAGACCTAATGATTCTTTGAATTTCCACAGTGTCTGTAGTTAGGTCCTCCTTTTCCTTTCTGATTTTGCTGATTTCGATAGTTTGTTTCTGCCTTGTAGTTAGTTTGGCTAACCAGCTCTTGGTTTAATTGATTCTTTGAATTGTTTTATTTGTTTGTAATTCATTGATTTCTGCCCTGAGCTTGAGTATTTCCAGCCATCTACTTATCTTGGATGTATCTGCTTCTTTTATTTTTTTCTAGCACTTTCAGGTGTGTCATTAAGTTGCTTGTATGAGATGTTTCAAAACTTCTTTCTGAAGGCACTTAGAGCTATGAACTTTCCTCTTAGCACTGTTCTCATTGTTTCCCATAAATGTGAGTAAGTTGTTCCTTCCTTTTCATTGAATTTCAGGAAGACCCTTATTTTATTTTAAAATTTTTCCTTGATCCAGCTGTCATTGAGTAGAGAGTTGTTTAGTTTCCATGCATGTGTAGGCCTTTTGCTATTTCTGTTGTAGTTGAGGTCTAGTTTTAGGACATGGTGGTCTGATAAGATAGAAGTGATTATTTCAATATTCTTGTATTTGTTGAGGCTTGCTTTGTATCCATCTCTTTGTTCAATTTTGGAGAAAGTCCTGTGGGGTACTGGGAAGGGGGTATATTCTTTTGAGTTTGGGTAAATTGTTCTGTAGACACCTATTAGGTCCATTTGATTTGGGACCTCTGTAATGAGTCATTATTTCCCTATTTAGCTTCTGTTTAATTATCTGCCCCTTGGTGAGAGTGGAGTGTTGAAGTCCCCCACTATTAATGTGCTGGGATTGATGTGTGATTTTAGCTTGAATAATTTTTCATCTATGAATCAGGTGCTCTTGTATTTAGGGCATAGATATTCAGGATTTTGATGTCTGCTTGATAGATTTTTCCTTTGATTAAAATGAAGTGTCTCTCCTCACTTTTTTGATTAATTTTAGTTGAAAGTCTATTTTATTAGATATTAGGTTAGGTACTCCAGTTTGTTTTCTGGGTCCGTTTGCTTGAAAAACCTTTTTCCAGCTGTTTACTCTGAGGTCGTGTCTGTTGTTGTTGCAAAGGTGTGTCTCTTAGATGCAGCAGAATGTTGGATCCTGATTCCATAACCATTCTTTTAGTCTGTGTCTTTTTATTGAAGAGTTGAGCCCATTAATGTTGATAGATAATAGTGATCAATGGATGTTATCTCCTTTTATTGTGGAATTAGAGGTGATAGTGTGTTTGTGTGCTTGTTTTCTTTTATTTTTATTTTTTTGTAAGTTTATCTATGTTCTGTGTTTTCTTGGCTGCGGTTGATTTCATTAGATTGGAGTTTTCCTTTTAGTAACTTCTGTAGAGCTGGGTTGCTGAGTAGATACTGCTTAAGTTTAGTTTTGTCATGGAATATTTTGTTTTCTCCATCTATGTTGATTGAAAGCTTTGCTGGGTATGGTAGTCTGGTGTGACATATGTGTTCTCTTAGAGTTTGTACGACATCTGCCTAGGCCCTTCAGGCTTTCAAAGTTTTTGTAGAGAAGTCTGGTGTGATTCTGATAGGTCTAATTTTGTATGTTACTTGGCCTTTTTCCCTTGCTGATTTTAATATTTTTTTCTTGTTCTGTAGATTTAGTGTTTTGACTATTATGTGATGTGAGGAGTTATTTTTCTGGTCTAGTCTTTTTGGTGTTCTGTAGGGCTCTTATATGTTTATGGACATCTCTATAAGTTGGGAAAATTTTCTTCTATGATTTTCTTGAAAATATTTTCTGGACCTTGGAACCTGGAATATTCTTTTTTTGATTATTCCTATTATTACATTTTTGTCTTTTCATGGAGTCCTTGATTTCTTGGATGTTTTGTGTTTTGAACTTTTCCGATTTTATTTTTTCTTTGAGAGATACATCCATTTCTGCACTTGTTATTTCAGTGCTTGAGATCTCTCTTTCATCTCTTGTATTCTGTTGGTAATGCTTACTTTTGAGGTTCCTGATCTTTTCTCTAAGTTCTTCAGCTCTAGGCTTTTCTCTGTTTCTGTTTTCTTCGTTGATTCCAATTCTGTTTTCAGTATTTGCACCATTTCCTTCAACTGTTTGAATGTGGATTCCTGTCTTTCCATGATGACATCTATTTTTTACTCATTTTCTCTTCATGTGCTTCTATTTGTGTGGCTAAATCTTTGAGAATTTTGTTCATTTTTCTCTTTATGTGCTTTTAATAACCTGATAAGTATAGCTTTCAAATAATTTTCCTGTGTTTCCAATGAGTTAAAAAATCTATTGCTTTTGGGGGTTGCTGGTGGAGTCATGATGTCCTGACTTTTGTTGGATTTTTTTTTATAAACAAATACATTTTAATAAAATATTGTATTTGGGCAATATTTAATACTTTAAGTGGGGTTTTCCCTATGCATAACAGAAATTTATTATCTCATGTCTCTAGTGTATTGAATTCGAAAGAAAAAAATCAAACACAGGCTAAGATCCTTCTGAGTGGTGAAGAGACTCTTAGGCCCCTTTCCCAGCTTCTGGGAGCATTGAGCTTTTACTAACTTGAATCCTCTTGGTCTTCACATTGTCTTTGTTCCATTTCTGTATTTAAAGTCTTGGTTTTTGTGATGACAAAATTAAGTCATCTTAGCTAGAGCATCCACAAAAACCCTATGTCCAAGTACAGTTACAGTCACGGATTTCATATTAGCGTCATGGCATCTGCTTGGGAAACATTAAAAAAAAAACACGAGCAATAAGTTTATGATTCTTAATGCCTGAAAAAGCAGTCATTTGGCTTTTTGTCATAAAAACCATGCCAAAGCTCAGTCATTCTCAGGACAGTGCAATGGGAATTATAAATAAGAAGGCTGAACTAATGTTAAGACAAAAATATTTTTAAATGTTTCGGGGAGTTGGCCATGAAGATACATACCTGGAATACTGGCTCTCAGGAGGCAAACACAGGCAGATATCCCATCCAGCTAGTTCTACTCAGTGAGACTCAGCTTCAGAATAATAAAAATACTTTAAAGTTTCTTTGAGAAAAGTCACAAAAACTCCTTATGCCTAAAAGCATAGTTGTGGCCCTGTCTCTGTAACGTGATTTTCAGGTGGCAATCAGCTCTGAGGACAGTGTACCCTGCTGGGTGTACCCTGCTGGGTGGAGTCTTCCACAGGTTCTCTGTGGAAAGGCTCCTGTCATGTTCCTTATCTTCTACTTCCAGTGTCTACCCTTGTTTGCTCTTCTTTTTCTTCCAAATTTCTTTTTTTTAATTTATTTATTTTTATATCAATCACAGGTTAGGTACTTTGCATCCCAGGCGTAGCCCCCCTCCTTCCTTCCCTCCCACCCTCCCACTCCCTCCCTCATCGCCCTCCTCCCCGCCCCCTCCAAGTCCACCAACAGGGGAGGACCTCCTCCCCTTCCATCCAACCCCAGCTTATCCTGTCTCC
>JAQQSO010005785.1:0-11786 GCA_028658305.1 Pachyuromys duprasi
AATCCTCTCAGTCTGGTGTGGTTCCGATGATCGGACCGAACCCGCCGCACACCCGCGGGTCGAAGCAGAACCCGGGTGCAGTGTGCGCTCGTAGGGCGCAGTTCAGTGAAAACGGCTCCCGGTTCCTCCCGAGACTGCCCGGGAGACTGTGTGATCCAGTCTATAATGGCGGGTGCGGGTGCCCAGCGCAGCCGCTCGTCCAGATCAGAGCTGTGCGCTGCTGGTCACACGGAAATTTCTCCAGGTAATAACTGGGTGTCCCTAGGGTTTTCCCACTTGATTTTCTCACCGTAGGAGTTCCGCTCACCTGGCACTCACAATGCTGGCGTTTTAGGTCCCAGAGTTCAGTCTCCTGGTAGCTGTGTTGTTTCTGCTCTCCTACTCCTCAGACACAGTGTTCTCTCGTGGCAGCCATCTTGGATCCCCCCCAGACGGTACTCTTATCTCCACCAGTATTAGGAGATTTTGTTAGGTTCATCTTCATATATTTTAGGAAGTTTCCAAGTCACTACAACTAGTCATTGTCTCTCAATTCCAGCTGTCTCTTCCTACATTCCCTCCCTAACCCCTATATGTGTTACACTCCATAACCTTATCCTCCCCATCTTTCCATCATCTGACAGACACCACCCAAAAAGCTGCTCTATTTGCCCCTTCCAGGGATATCCATGTATCCCAGCTAGTCTCTTGCTTTATACTTATCTCTCTGTGTCTACAGTCTTCAGATTGCTTATCATTTATTTCATGGATGATATCCACATACAAATGAATACATACAATATTTATATTTCTGGGTCTGGCTTTTCTAATTCAGGATGATTTTTATTTCTTGTTCCATGAGTTTTTCCTCAAATTTCACAATGTGATTTTTAACAGGTGAGTAATACTTCATGGTACAAATCTACTACATTTTCTTTCTCCATTCTTTTTGTTGAGGGACATCTAAGTTGTCTCTAAATTCTGGCTATTATAGATAGAGCAACAATGAACATGGCCTGGCCTAGCAATTGTCCTTTTGGTAGGATAAAGCATCTTATAGGTATATGTTCATTAGTGTTATAACTGGATCTTGAGGTTGATCAATTCTCAACTCTCTGAGGAATTCCCATATTGATTTTTGTAGTCCTGTACAAGCTTGCACTCCCGCCATTAATAGAGGAGTGTTTTCCTTATCCGCATCTTTACTAGTATGTCCTGTCACTTGTGTTCAGACAGATAGAAGATGAAACATACAGATGTTGAAAATCTTTAAGTGTTTCTGAACTATTTGAAATTCCTCTGGCAAAAATTCTCATTTTAGAAATGTGCCTCATTCTATGAGACTGTTTCTCCAACCAAAGACCATGTATGGATGCAAACTATAATCCCTACTCAGATGTGGCCCATGGTAGCTCAGTACCCAACTGGGTACCCTAGTAAGGGGAACAGGGACTATTTTGGTCATGAACTCAATGGCTGTCTTGTCGACTTCCCTCTACCCCCGAGGGAGGAGCAGCCAAACTATATGCCAGAAAAGGACATTGCAGCCAGTCCTGAAGAGACATGATAATCTAGGGTCAGATGGAAGGGGGAAGGTCCTCCCCTATCAGTGGACTTGGAGGGGGACATGGAGAAGATGAGGGAGGGCTGGGGAGAGTGGGAGGGAATGAGGGAGGGGGCTATGGCTAGGAAACAAAATATATAACCTGTGATTAATATAAAAATAAATAAATTACTTAAGAAAAGAAATGTACCTCATTGTTAATTAAAGTATTTTTAATATCTAGTTTTTTTATGTTTCTTTTATATTTTGGATATTATCTCTCTGTAGGATTTGGAGTTGGAAATTTTTCCCCATTATTTAGGTTGCCACTTTGTCTAAATAACAGTGTCCTTTGCTTTAGAGGAACTTTTCAGTTCTATGAAGTCCCATTTATTAATTGTTAACCTTAAAAAAAATGGTATCTGCTTGGAAAGTCTTCTCCAAAGCCAATGAGTTCAAAGCTGTTCCCCATCTTCTCTTCTATCAATTTCAGTGTATGTGTATTTTGCTGAGGCTTTTAATCTACTTTGAGTTGAGTTTTGATAAATATGGATCTGTGTGCATCCATCTACAAGCAGACATCTACTTTGACCAGCACCATTTGTTGAAGGTGCTCTCTTTTTTCCAGTATTCCTCACTTCTTTATAAAAACTCAGGTGCCCATAGGTATGTGGGTTTATGTCTACATCTTTAATTCAATTCCATTGACTAACATGTCTATTTTTATGCCAATACCATGTTGTTTTTATTACTATAGCACTTAAGGAAAAGCAGAAATCAGGAATGGTGAGACAATCAACAGTTATTTTATTGTTCAGAATTATTTTCACTCTATTTTTTTGTTTTTTGTTGTTTGTTGTTTTTATGAATAAAGTTAAGAATTGTACTTTCAAGATGTTTGAAGAATTATGTTGAAATTATGACAGGGGTTGCACTGAACATATACAATACTTTCCCAGAACATATCAATTTCTAATGGCCTTATAGCTAGGACTGAGTCATGCTCACCTCTTCTCTCCATGCTGGTTTTTTTTTTCTGATTTTGACCCACTGGTCAGGGGTAAAAATTGCTTTGATTTCATATGTGCAGCAGCCCTGCTATATCAGGAAAACAATGTTTCCTTCTAGAGGAATTTTAATTCAGCAACATGGCTATTCTGATCACATCCAAAGAACTTCCAGGTTTTTTGATCCAACTGGAATGCAGATAACATTTATGATCCCGATGGCTAGAATACAAACACACTGTTAGTATATACCTTTAATCCCAAACAATGAAAGTAAGGTTAGTTTATAGAAGGAAGCAGGTATGTTTGAAAATGTTATCTAATTGAGGGGAAGAAAAATGACAAATCAAAAAAATATTTTGCAGAATGAGTTAGAAATACGATATGCTCAACTTTCATGCAAAAGTAATTTTGTATTCACCTGGTATAGCTGTCATCTTAGATGCTTACTGCGTCCATCTTCTAACCAAAGCCTAACCTTGGAAGCTTCTAGCCTCCATACAATCTAATATAGGCCGAGAATGTTTTCAGCCTCTGAGACTTACTGCTGAATAAGTTTGCTCTTTCTTGTTCTTTCTGAACTCTGGCTAGTTCAACTCACTTCAAACTTCTCTCCAAGCTGACTGACTCAAAATGGCTTCTCTTACTTTCTCACTGAACAGCTCTGCTTGGTGTCAAAGGAATTCTCGCAATCTGTTCAAACCTTCTAGTTTCTTCTCATTCTCTGAGTAATTCTATCGTGTACTCTTCTTTGCTACCGGTCTCTGTAAACCGGTCCCAGTATGGCCATAAATTCTGAGATCTGCTTGCCTTTGACTTTTGGGATTAAAGGCCTGATTGTATTTCTAGTCTAGTCACTAAAGAGAGGGCAGGCAGAGGAAGAGAGAAAGGAGACAGTTTTACCATGGAGGGTTTTACGGAGACGGGTTGAAGAGAGAACATACTGGTTTTATGCTTTAGATATGCATGTTTCTTTTAGAATGACACAGAACTAACTTCTAGAAAGTAACAAGGGGATAACAGGGAGTCTTCTAAGAAAGGAGAAGTAGGATATACTGCTATAAATTGATGGATGGGACATTAGAAAAGGAGGGCTAAATAAAAATATTATGGATTAGTGTAGTGGTTTGAATAGATATGACACCCAAAGAGTCAGATGTTTGAATGCTTGTCTATAGGGAGTAGCATTATTAGGAGGTGTGGTCTTGTTGGAATACCTATGGCCTTGTTGGAGGAAGTGTATCACTATGGAATGCAGCTTTGAGGTCATATATGCTCAATCTATGCCCAGATGGTAGACAGTCTCCTTTTGCTGCCTGTAGATCAAGAGGTAGAACCCTCAGCTCCTTCTCCAGAAGGATGTCTCCTTGTACACTGCCATGCTTCCCTCCATGATGATAATGAACTAAACTTCTGAAACTATAAGCCAGCCCTGAAAACCAGCTGGGTAAAGTGCAAACTTTGCATCTCCATGTCTGATATTAAAATGTTCTTGAGATCTCCAACTCCTTTCAGCTTTGTTGACTGCAACACACTTCTCTGTTTTCAGTTGGTTCTACTCCTTGTTAGCACTCTTCCTTGTCAGATATCCCAGAGGTATCTGGCATCTCTAACCTCTTTGAATCTCCAAGGCAATCCAGACTTCACCTTCACAGCTTTACACAATGGCTTTTTTGGTGCCTCCATGCAAAGATACCCCTGCCAAAAACCTGACCTCAGCTGTTTTTCTTAGTCAAGGAGGAAGTTTCCATAACCCCTTCCTCTATCCCAGGCTCTAAAGCCCAAATCACTTGGCTGAATCTGCGAAGTTTTGATACTTGCTAGGTCTGGAACAATTATGCCTTCACTAATTTTTGTCTTTTGATGGTTTCCTTCACTTCTAGGTCTGGTTGTCCTTTACCTTGCTCTGTAGAGCAAGCACACACAGAGATCTGCTTGCTTCTGTCTTCTGAGTGGTGGGATAGTAGGTTTGTACAACCACACCTTTTTACAAGACTAAAGCTTAGCTGGGTAGGATCTTGCATTGAAATAACCACTCCCTTATGTCCATTAGAAATCTTTAATCTGTTTATCTTTTAAACATATTATTTGACTCCATTCTACTTCCTGGTGTCCCTATAGATTTTGAGCCATTGTTTTGCATTTTTACTTGCTTGGTTTGTTCCATTTTACCATAAAGCTCTTCATAAGAGTAAACCACAGAAAGAGTCTCTACTAGCCCCTTTTGAGAATTCCTTTGATAATCTCTTCATTTTAGCCTCAGGCAGACTAGTTGGACAAGGGCAAAAACACTGACATTCTTCACCAAAATATTACAAGAATCATGTCTAGGTAACCTACTAAAATTCTTCTTTGAGACCTCTTGATCCAGACCACCAGGGTTTAAATTACACTCACCACCACTGTCTTCCATGCTTCTATTAGAATAGCCCATTAAGCCCCGCTTAAAGCATCCCACTATCTCCTAATTCAAAGTCCCCAAATCCACATTTTTCCAGTCAAAAGCATGGTTCAACCTGTTGAAGAAATAGCCCAGTTCACACTACCAATTTCTGTCCTAGTTTGGGTTTTATTTATGTGAAAAGATGATTTGATCATATACAGGAAATTCTTACCATGGCAACTCATATAAAAGCAATTTTTATAAAGGAAAAAAATTAATTGGGGCTGGCTTACAGTTTCAGAGGTTGAGTTCATTACCATGGAAGGAAATGTGGCAATGTCCAAAGAGACATCCTGCTAGAGAAGGAGCTGAGGGTTCTACATTTGATCTACAGGCAGCAAAAGGAGACTGTCTACCATCTGGGCATAGCTTGAGCATATATGATCTCAAAGTTGCATTCCGTAGTGACACACTTCGTTCAGCAAGGCCACACTTCCTAATTGTGCCATTCCCTATGGACAAGCATTCAAACATCTGACTCTGTGGGGGCCATATCTATTCAAACCATCACACCAACACATAATATTTCCTACTTATCCCTCCTTTTTTAATGTCCCATTCTTCAATTTATAATAGTAAATCCTATTTCTGCTTTCTTAGAAGACTTCCTGTTGTCCCCTTGTTACTTTCTAGTCCCTAACTTCTGTGTCATTCTAAAAGAAACATACATATCTAAAGCTTAAAATCTACCCACATAAGAAAATTTGCACTGTTCAATGAATTACTACTTAACACTTTTATTTATCTTCAGTATTAGCAAAACATTAAACGTATAATATTTTTAAGTTAAAATATAGTTACAAAATTTCTCTCTTTCTTTTCCTAGTTTATACAATACAAACTATAAGAACGTTCTGGAGATGAGAGTATTCAAAATCCACTTAACCCGATTCTGTGGCTGTAAATTTCTAGCTTTCCCTGATATCACATTTGCAAAGCTGCTGCTGATCAAAGCTAGCACATTCTTGTGAAGACATTCATGGAAATCAATTGAGGCACACCGCCATACTCAGGGAGGATAACTGATGTTTCTAGAACAACAATATCCAGGGCTTCACAAGCCTTGGTTAAAATTTTTAGACACAAAAAAATTAGTTTTCAGATTGTTTACAGTGTGTGCTTTGGAGCATGAGCAACGTCGTACTCAACTTTCCTGTATCTGTGTATTCTTTTTCACTGTTTATTTTGAAATATCTTATTTGTTTCTTACTCATTTTTTGTATTAGAAATGGTATGTTTAACTGTCATAGTTCTGCTTAGCTATTACTTATGTTTTTTTTACATTATTATTGTATTATGATATTCTATGAGCTATATGGAAAGTATATTTTAAGTAATTCTGTGTGCTTGTGTAAATATGTATATATTTGTGTGTGTTTAATATTAATATTTTTACCATTTCTTTGTCCTTTTAATTGCTATACATTGAGATTATTCCATGTCTTATAAAGGTGAATTTCTGCTAATATTTGAATGTATTACTAGAAATAGCAGTAATAAAAATGTTATAATTTTATTCTTTCACCACATAATCATTAACTTATTGTTTACTTACAATTCACTAGTAAAAATTATTATATTTCAATGATGTAGCATGTAGGCAAGCACAATCCACACTAAAAGTGACTTCATTCCTCAGCTAATTGAATGCATGTAGTTTTCATTCATCAATGACAGTTAATAGTTATACAAATTATGATTTCAAGTAAGAATGATTTATTAGATAATGTAATTTAGTAATTCAGTGTAGATGACTCTTTAAAAGTAAAAATACTAGATACTTCCAAATAACTATTTTAGAGATACATGTATTTTTTTTAATTTTTATTATTAATTACAGTTTATTCACTTAGTATCCTCCCTGCAGCTACCTCCTTCCTCTCCCCCAATCATACCTTTCCTCCTCCTTCTCCTACCTCCCTCCCCTTTCTTTACCCATGCCCCTTCCCCTGTCCACTGATAGGGGAGGTCCTCCTCCCCTTCCATCTGATCCTAGTCCATCAGATCTTATAAGGAGTGGCTGCATTGTCTTCCTCTGTGGCCTGGTAAAGCTGCTCCCCCCTCAGGGGGAGGTGATCAACGATCAGGCCAATCATTTCATGTAGGAGACAGTCCCTGTTCCCATTATTATGGAACTCACTTGGACACTGAACTGCCTTGGGCTATATCTGTGCAGTGGTTCTAGGTTATCTGCATGAATGGTCCTTGGTTGGAGTATCAGTCTCAGAAAAGACCCCTAGGCTCAGATTATTTTGGTTCTGTTGCTTTCCTTGTGGAGCTCTTGTTCTCTCTAGATCTTACTATTTCCCTCTACTTTAATGAGATTCCCTGCACTCTACCCAAAAGTTGGCCATAAGCTCAGCATCTGCTTTGATAGTCTGCAGGGCAGAGCCTTTCAGAGGCTCTCTGTGGTAGGTTCCTGTCCTGTTCCCTGTTTTCACCCTTTTGTGATGTCCATCCTCTTTGCCTTTCTGGATGGGAATTGAGCATCTTAGCCAAAGTCCTCCTTAATTAGTTTTTCTTTCTCAGACAATTAAGAATAGTGCTACCTCAAGATCCAACTATACCACTCCTAGGCATATAACCAAAAGATACACAAGTATTCAACAAAGACATTTGCTCAACCATGTTTGTAGCAACTTTATTTGTAATAGCCAGAAGCGGGAAACAACTCAGATTCCCCTCTGTTAAGGAATGGATACAGAAATTGTGGTACATCTACACAATGGAATATTACTCAGCAGTAAAAAAATTTAAAAAAGAGAGAAATAAAAGGAAATCAATAAATTTTCAGGCAAATGGTGAGGACTGGAAAAGATTATCCTGAGTGAGGTGTCCCAGAGGCAGAAAGACACACAGGGTATATACTCACTCATAAGTGGATATTAGACATATAATATAGGATAAATATACTAGACACATATGTTTTACTGATATATTAGTGGGGAAAAATACTAAAAATTATGCTCTTTAATAAACTCAGCCACAAAACATTTGGTGTACAATGCTGTCTTGACTCTGAAATATGTGTTGGCAATGGTGGAAATAAACAACCAATGTCTAATTTGACTAAAGCCTCGCTCCACAGGATGGAGCAAATACTTACCACTACTTAGGTGACCTTGAACCAAATACCCAGTTGCCCAGAGAGCAAAGATAAAACCAGATACTAGTAGTCCTAAATTAAAGAAAAAGTGATGATAAAATGACAAATACAAAGACTGCAGCCAGACATTAAGCAAAGAGAGACCCTGAAACACCACTCAAAATCTATTATCTAACCGCAGAGATCAGTGAACCTTTCAGATGAGATGGCAGAAGTCCTGGAGAATAAGGTTCTCTGAAACAACTGAGCAAAGCTCCTATGAAGGAAGAGCCTTGTGCAGCAATCACAGAGTCTACAAGGCTCTGCATCAGACATAGTATATGTCCTCTGCACATATACTATGGCTTTCAGCTCAATACTTTTACGCAATTTTTAAACAAGTGGGTTTCTGCTTCTTGTGCTTTCCTTTGGAGTTCTTTTATTTTTCTTTTGCCTTGCTTGTCTAACTTTGATGTTTTTTGTTTTATCTTATATTTCATTTTGTTAAATTTTGTTGTTATCCTTTAGAATCATGTTCTTTTCTAACAAGTGGCAGAAATGTGGTAGATACATAGGAGAGGAATTGGAGAGGAGCTAGTAGAAGCAGAAGGAGGGGAAACTGTATTCAAACTGTACTGTATGAGAAAAATATGTTTAATAAAAGGGAAATAAAAAACTAGAGAAAAAATAAAGGGGAAATATGTAGTTGTATTATAATTTTTAAAAAGAGAGAAACATGCAACGGTATCAATATACACATATAAAAACAACTGTCCTGCACCTTCCTTTTATTTTGTCACTTTCTTGGTGTGGATTATGGAAAACATCTGTTTGGAAGACTTGTGTTTGTGTGTATTTGAGTGATGGTGTGTGTGTGATGGTGTGTGTAAAATACACATTTCTAGAGAATGTAAGTACATATATTTATGATTTTGCAAAATTGTAAATGAGTATGTACAATTAAGAGACACTGATTGAAACTAAACTTAAAGTCAACATCAACTTATAGTACAAACTCTCATCAAAATCAGTGAAAAATTTAAGACTATGTTATTCATAAAGAATACTTGACATATTCCAACATACACTCCAACAATAGGTTAATCATTGGAACATAGTCACATCATGAGATGTCTACTTCTGCTCCTTTCTGCTTTTTGATAGCCACTGCGTTCTTCATGAAAATACATGAATTCTAAAGGGGGTATGGAGAAGAGGCCCATTGTGAAAGAGAAAGATATTTGTTTGTTGCTGTTTAATTTATTTTAAATAGGTTTTTTGAACTAAATTTGTAACTGGAATATAATTAAGAAAACAGAATTTTTTTTTTAAATCACAGGTTTAGTTTTGAACAAAAATTATTTTAGTAGGAATCTTTACTTTTCTCACTTTTCATGATCAATCTTGTTTAAGAGTGTAAAACTATATAAAGGCTATAAGAGTCACAAATTATACCAAAAATAATAAGAAATTATAGATTAAAAATTTTAATACATTTAAGTGATGCATAACTAGCATTTGTACTTTGTTCATAATGTTGAGAAAAATAAATACATGAACCAAATACATGAACCAAATAAATACATGAACCAAAGAAAAATCTGTATTTAAGACTCATGTGTGACATGACTGAGTTACTTAACTTCTACTATAACATGCCTAACACACAAGCACTGAAGAAACAAAATGTACAAAGAATGAGACTGTAGGCTCTAGCTTTTCAAATGCTACTTTATTTATAGGTTCCTTAAAGCTTATGTCTCCCCTCCAAACCTCAACCCCAGGTTTGGGTAAAAGAAGATTGGAAGGGAAAGAAGATATAGCTCTCTTTACTTCTTTCTGCTGGGTAAGGTAATAGGATCCTTTTGGGGGAAATACCAACCTCAGTCATCAGGATATCCAGAAGTCTTGGTAACTAGCAAGCCAGCAAGCCAGCAAGCCAGCAAGCCAGCAAGCCAGCAAACCAGCAAGCAGTCCTCCTCTGCCTCCTCCAACCTGACATGCCTTCTTGCTCTGTGCTATCATATTGATACCTCTCAAAATCCTCAGAATTCTACAAAGTCCAGCTGACAAAGACCACGCCCCCACATTAAGCAATATTAGGCTGTGAACAAACTAAAATCCCACATTGGGATTATAATAAAAGAATAACGTAATTGAGTTTTTAAGGAAGCCAAAACTTCCATTTCATGAGACTCGTTCAATAAAAGCATAAACATCAAATGAGGTGATTTGGATATTACTATTATGGCCACACCAATTTTTTCATAAATTTCAATAGTATAATATGAAAGTTTTGGAACTTATGTTTTAAAAAGGCAGATCAGGTGTCTGAGGAGTAGGACAGCAGAAACAACACAGCGACCAGGAGACTGAACTCTGGGACCTAAAACGCCAGAATCCGTGATTGCCAGGTGAGCAGAACTCCCACGGTGAGAAAATCAAGTGGGAAAACCCTAGGGACACCCAGTTATTCCCCGGAAAAACCTCCCAGTGACCAGCGGCGCACAGCTCTGATCTGAACGAGCAGCCGCACTGGGCGCCCGCACCTGCCATAATAGACTGGATCACACAGTCTACCAGGCAGTCTGAGGAGGAACCAGGTACTGTTTTCAACAAACTGCACCGTGCAAGCGCACACTGCACCCGGGTTCTGCTTCAACCCACGGGTGTGCAACGGGCACGAACCAATCGCCAGAACCACCCCAGTCTGAGAAAGGCGGGGGGGGGGGGGCGTTTTGACCAGTCTGCACTCTGCAGGCGCGAGCCACACACTTCCGCCATCAAAACCTCAGTCCATGTACCAGTCCGCAGGCAAGTCTAGGAGGAACCTGAGTTCTGCTTCAACCCACGGGTGCACGGTAGGCATGCATGGATCGCAGGAGCCACCCCAGACTGACAAAGTCTGGGGACCATCTTGACCAGACCTCACACTGAGGGCCAAGACCTCAGTCCCTGTGTGTGTCCACAGGACAGACAGAGAAGGCCTCGGGCACCATTTGAGACAGGCCTGCATTCAGCGGAGGCACACCAACCCAAACCCATTGTGTGTGCCCCAAATACCATCTCAGACCGTGGTGCACAGCCCCTGGCCCAGAAGGGGGAGCCAAATCTCCATTCCAGCGAAGAGCCAATAGCAACAAACCCAGGGCTGAGCTCAAAGACCACAGCTGACATCTCAAAAGACTGAGGAGCTAGACCTCCAGACCAGAGGGGTGACAAGCCTGCAGTGCTCACAGCTTCTAGCACAGAGCACGAAGCCTGACACACAGAGCACACAAAAGAGTTCAACTGAGACAACAACAAACAATAACAAACTGCCGGAAATCCCTGATCTTCTTGAAGAATACTCCTGACACAAGAGACTGACAGTTTCAGACTGAAGTACAGCCTTAAAGCACAAACAGCTCCCTGATTATATATAAACAAATGCCCAGATATCGGCGAAAGAACTCACCCAACAAAAATCAGGACACCATGGCCCAACCGGAAACACCCAAAAGCAGCAGAGATTTTAATTCAGCAGAGACACAGGAAAATTATCTTAAAGTGTTGATTATGCAGATATTGGAGTAACAAGAGGAAAAACAAAAAGAGGAAATGAACAAGGCCCTCAAAGAAATGGAGAAGAAATTAACCGCCCCCATAGAGGAACAATAAAAGATAGACAGAGAGGAAACAACCAAAATAGGAGACACAGTCAATCAGTTGAAGGAAACAGTACAAAGC
>JAQQSO010005786.1:0-11786 GCA_028658305.1 Pachyuromys duprasi
GTTATGTCTCAGCTCTGAGCTAGAGCCCTCGGAAAACAAGGCTGTGGGTGGGGAGGTAGGGAGGGTCTTCTTTCCTCCTCCCCTCTATATAGAAATTATATTGCATATTTTATACATAATATATTTAACATGTAAATAAATTTAATATTTAATAATATAATATATTTATATATAATAATATATAAAATTTATATCTTATTTATATATAATTAATTAAAATAATATATTAAATTAATTAAAATAATATATTATTTACATATATTATATATTAATAAATTTTAGCCCAGGAGCCTGGGAGGCTAGTCCAGGCTTATGTGGAATAATATCAAAGTTTAGAATATTTATTCTCTAAGAGTAAATAAATAGCAACAAAAGGGTCTGGGCAGCTAGCTCCATTGGTAAAGTGTAAGCATGAGGATCTGAGTTCAATGCCCAGAACCCACATAACAAAGTCGGGTATGGTGCTGTGCACTTGTAATTCTGGTACTGTGGAGGTGGATACTGGTGAATGTCTGGGGCTCATAAACTAGCTGGACTAGCTGAGTCAGCAAGTTCCTAGTCAGTGAGAAAGACTCTGTCTCACCAAATGAGGAATGATAAATGAGGTTGACTTCTGGCTTTTTACACACATGCATGCACACACACATATGTCCACCTGCATAACCAAACACACTCCCATATGTACACAAAACAAGCAACAACAAGGAGGAGCAACAGCCACCTGTGTGATGACTGCCTCTTGACTTGTGCCCCGCCTTCTCCCACCTCATGTGTGTAGTTAATTGCAAAGTTGGCTTCAAAAGGAGCAAAACTTAGTAGGGTGAGGGAATCCAGAACTTCAAATGCAATATAACAACTACAAATTCTTGTCAATCCAAACAAGCCTGCAGAGCTTTCAACTCCTTTTTGAGATCATAAGGGACATCATACCTTCCATAGAATCTAAGTCTTGGGGCTAGAGAGATGGCTCTGCAGTTAAGAACAGTCATTGCTCTTCCACAGATCCCTATTTCAATTCCCAGCACCCATATAGAGGTTTATAACTTTCTGTAACTCCAGTCTTGGGACATACAATACCCTCCACCCACATACTACCAACCTCCACAGCATTGCATGCACACAATACATGGATATACATGCAGGCAAAACACCCATACATATAAAATAAAAATGCCACTCCTGGGCATATACCCAAAAGATGCTCCACCATTCAATAAGGGCATTTGCTCAACTATGATCACAACATCTTTATTGTAATAGCCAGGATCTGGAAGCAAACTAGATGTCCATCAGTGGAGGAGTGGATACAGAAATTGTGGTACATTTACACACAAATACTACTCAGCTATTAAAAACAAGGAAATCATTCAATTTGTAGGAAAATGTATGGAACTAGAAAAGATCATCCTGAGTGAAGTAATCCAGAAACAGAAAGACAGGCATGGAATGCACTCACTTATAAGTGGATATTAGCTGTATAAAAAGGACAGCCACCTACAGACCTAAAGATGCTAAATACTAAGGAAGAGTCTAGGGAGGATGCTTAAATCTCATTCAGATTGGCAAATAAGACAAACACCAGAAGTTGTGGAAAAGAAGAAACAGGATGGGAGATAATATAGAGGGTCCTCTGAAAGGATTGACCCCACAGAAGGATTAAAGCAGATGCTAGACTCACAGCCAAACTTTGGACAGAGTACATGGAAGAAGAAGGGGGATGGGGATAGAGGGACATAGAGGGGACAGGAGCCCCACAAGGAGACCAACAAAGCTAAGGGATCTGAGTCCATGGGCTCCTGCAGAGACTGATGCACCAATGGAAGACTGTGTATGGAGAAGACCTAGAACCCCTGCTCATACGGCAGCTCAGTCTCCATGTGGATCTCTGAGGGAGGGGAGCAGGGGATGCCTCTGTCATGAACTTGGTTGCTTGCTCTTTGATTGCATGCTTCTGGTGATGTGGCCTTGCCAAACCACAGAGGAAGAGGATCCAGGCAGTCCTGATGAGACTTGACAAGCTATGGGCAGATGGCAATGGTGAAGTCCCTTTCAGTGGACTAGGGGAAGGGGATGAAGAATGAGGGAGGGAAGGAGGGACTGGGAGAAGTTGAGGGAGGGGGCTTCAATTGGGATATATAATGAATAAACTGTGAATAAAAATAAACAAAATCTTTTTATAAACTATGAATGTTGCCACACAGACTGCCTTACATGATGTTTTAAGATCTGGAAGAAACAGGGATGCAGGAAGGAATTTGCAGGAAGGGATCATCTTGGAGCCCCAGCATCTTCTTCTTTGTTTGCTTTAGAGTCAGAGTCAAGAACTGGCCATGTACTCCAGTGGATGTGCTCTTGCCTAACATCCCTAAAATCCTGCCTTCCATCCCCAGTTCTGTAACCAAACACAGTTGGATTTCTCAGGTTCCAATCCCTGCTTAGATACCTTAGCAAAGTTACTTAAAATTTTCCTTATTTCCCTTTTATGAAAGAGATGATAATGCTGACATAGATATGACAGTTGAGGACATAATCTATATGATGTTGCCTAGAACAAAATAAGGATTCTTATTATTTTTCTGTTTATACAGAATGTGTTTCTGTAAATGATATTCTGTGATTGGTCTCATGACCATCCCTCAGACTAGCAATTCACTGTCATGTAGACCACACCAGAAGATTCACCCACCTCTCATATCTTTCAAGTGGTAGAAACCCCAATGACTTAGTGAGAGTACACAAGTGTGATGTTCATCTCTATCCAGTTTCTACTGTTCAACATCATCTTTACTGAGGCAAAGGAGTTGACTTTGGGAATTTCTGATTCCAAGCATTGGCAAAAGCCACACTCAGAGCGCAGCACCAATTGAGTGCCTATTCTACCACTTTCTGATAGGAAACCTTCATTGTAAAGGAGAGGGGGGGTGGTAGAAGCCTCAGCAATCTGGTTCAGATCCTGACTCTGCCATTCACCAGCTATTGGTTTCCTGTCTGGGAATTTCTGTGTGTGTATGGTGTGTGTGTGGGGGGATGTTGTTTGTTTGTTTGTTTGTTTGTTTTACTGGTTATGAACTTAGAAACTCATGCATACCAAAAATGCTCTACTATTGAACCATATCCTCAGTACTCTCTTCACCTTTAAAAACTTGGACAAAGTGTCTCATGGAGGGGACAAGAGCTCCACAAGGACACCAAGAAGGCTAAAAACTCTGAGCCCAAGGGGCCCTGATGCATGAACCGTGGACCATGAACGAAGAATAACTAGACCCCCTGCCGAGATGCAGCTCATAGGCAGTTCAGTCTCCATGTGTGTTCCTGATTAAGGGGAACAGGGGTTGCCTCTATCATGAACTCTTTGATCACTTCCCCCTGGCAATGTGGCCTTGCCAGGCCACAAAGAAAGAGGATGCAGGCCATCCTGATGAGACTTGATAAGCTAGGTTCAGATGGCAGGGGAGAAGAGTTCTACCTTTCAGTGGACTAGGGGAAGATGATAGGGGGGAAAGATGGAGGGAGGGTGGGACTGAGAGGAGATGAGAGAGGGGGCGACAATTGGGCTATAAATGAATAAGTTGTAAAAGAAAATAATAATATAAAAAAATACCCAGAATTGCACCAAGCTTGTACTAGCCCACGGGGCCTTGGAACCTGTGATTCTGAGTCTGCTTCCCAAGTAACTGGAATTATAGGCCTCCTATCCTCGGTACAGACATCTTTTAAGTCTTTAACGTGGTGTTCATTTGTGTACAGGGCTGTATTATCAGCTAGAGTTCCCCCGCCCTTTAGTTTTTGTTTTTGTCACAGTAACAGAAACTGTTTGTTAGCCTTTTAAATGCCGTTTAAATGAAAGCCAGTGAACCAGAGAAATAAGGAGAGTTTTCCGGGATGGTGGGAAGCAAGGAGAACAAAGCTTTGGTCGTCTCCAATAGACCTTCACAGTGTAAGCTTCCTGAGAGTTACATTCAGACCCTCCAGGGGCTCAGCAGGTAAGAACACTTGTTGCTTTTGCAGATGTTCTGGGTTCTGTTATCAGCACTTACATTGTGACTCACAAAGATCCATGACTCCTGTTCCAAGGGATCTGATGCCCTCTTCTGATCTCTGCAGTCATTGGGCATATACAGTGCACATGCACACAAGCAAGATGCTCATTCACAAAATTAATAAAGTAAACACACCTGAAAGTAAGAGTCTGCCTGATCTTCAGACCCAATAGGTGATATTTCTTTATCTTTATGTGATTGTTACTTCAGATCGCCAACCTAATACAACCTAGAGCCATGTGGGAAGATGGCCTAGATAAGGGATTGCCTGGACTGGGCTGACCTGTAGGCATACATGTTAGAAAAATTCCTTGGTTGGTTAAGAAGAGGTGAGAAGACATACCCTGGTTGTGGGCAGCATTGAATGAGCAGGACTTGAATGGCATAAAGGAGAGTAAGTTGAGCTGAGCAGCAAGCATGCTTACACTTATTCTCTCTGCTCTTGACTGTGGATGTGACATGACTTTTCATGTTCCTGCTCTGGCTTCCTCATAATGATGGGCTTCAAACTAATATTGTAAGGAAAAACCACCTCCTTCTTGTCTAAGCTGATTTTTGTCAGGGTGCTTTATCACAACAACAGAAATGGAACTAGGACACTGTGCTATCTACATCAATATACATATCTGTATCTATCATCTATATCTATAGCCATCCATATGCATATCTACATGCATGTTCATGTCTATATCTATACTTATTATAGGAATTGGTTCATGCAATTATGGAAACCATGGTGTTTCTTGTCCTACTATCTGCCAGTGAGAGACTCAGGTAGTCAAAGTTCAAGGTCTAAGAACCATTAAAGCCAGTGGCATAGGCAATAGCCCAAATGCAAGAATAAACACATAAGATAGCACGAAAGAAAGTTCTCCTTTAACCTGCCTAAAGGAGATGAATGCCTATGCCTCCAGATAATGCCTATTCACATCAGGGAGGGCGATCTGTTTCTCTAGTCCACCTGTTAAAACACTAACCCAGAAATCTCTTCTGGGACATACTCAGACTAATGTTTGATCAAATACCTGGACCTACTGTGGCTCAGTTAAGATGACACAGAAAATAACACACAATGCTTTTATTTGGGTGTTAACTTTGAGATAAACAAACCTCAATGATTCCCACAGTTTTTATATAACTTCACTAGTGTCAGAATCCAAAGTGTCTGGCATTGGTCACATACCTGCCACTACTGCCTGGAAGAAGTCAGAAGAACAGACTTGAGAGAGAGAGATTCAACACAGGATGGGGGCTCCGTATGTGGGTATCTATTGTTATTATTTTTACTTTATCCTGCGTGCCTTATTATCAATGAATCATTCTAGAATGTCTTTGTAATCCAGTTATCCTGAAAATAAATTCAATACTCACCCAACAAATTTGCTTCTCTAGCACCAATATCTATGACTCAGATGTGAAGCAGCACAACAGTAGCCATTAGCTCATGCTGTAGTGTTTCTCGATTTTCAGGAGTCTTGCCTACAAGGAAGCAATTCTGGGCATTATTGCTGTGAAAGTAACTTTCCATTCTATTTTACCAGTACACCAAGCCCAGCCCCTCCAGCCCTTCTCCCTGACTAATCCACCATAGGGATCTAGCAAGGTTCTTTAGGGAGGAAGAGAGTCCAAGTCAGGCCTGGAAGGGATGGGGTCTGTTGGAGGAAGAGCCTGTTCTTTTTGATTAATAAGATCAATAGAATCCCAGAAATACAGATATTTTCCAAGGTTGTTCTCAGACACTTGTTTTATCTAAACACATCTTCCTCAGGGCAATGCAATGTTCAAATCTTAGCTTTAAACAAGTAACAGAAAGACTTCTACTTTTGCAATGTCTGAAAGAAGAGAGCAGCTGTCCCTTCTTCTCGTCTACTACTCTTCCCTTCTTCACACTCTCAATCCTCAGCAATCACCTCCCCAAGATGACCCTTAGCATCATCCCTTAGACCTTCTGAAGAGATAATCCTCAGTATCATCTCCCCAAGCTTCTGAAGAGGTGACCCTTAACATACCTCCCCAAGATGACCTTCAGCATCACCTCCCGAAGCTCCTGTACTTGCTGCATCTTAAATAGGCTAGCTTAGAAAGAGAAGGAAAAGATCCAGTTCCTCTACTGTTCTGTCTCCCAACAGGAGAGTGGTGATAGGTGTATCTTCCACAGTCCCACTTCCCCTACTCTCCAAGGCATTTGGCTTCACACACTAGATTACTCTTTAAGAGCCAAAGGCAGCCCCTTTCCTCCCCACCATGCACTGGGATGTGACCAAAATCCCTGTCATAGCTTACATTGCTAATTCTTTGTCCTTGGATCTAGTCTCACCATTTTTCTCTTGCTTTCTTAAAAATTTCTTCTAGGAAAATAATACAAAACAACACCCTGTACCCTAATTTGAGTCTAGCATATGATTCAGTGTAGCATATTATTGTTTAGTCAATAGAATTTTAGATATGACATTGTGCCACTTCCAAGGCCTTGTGCATTATTCTTTATTTACTTTCTTGTTTGTTTTCCATGCCAGGAGAATGTTATATGCCTAGGGTATCTAGCTGGTTAAAAGCCACATGAAACAGAGTAAAGCAGAGTCATGTCTTTCATTCCCAAACGATCCTTAGATATAGAATTAAATGAATGCTTATTGGTTCATGATGTAAAGAACCTTGAGAGATGTTACCCAGCAGAAGTAAAAATACCTATTTGGCTTTTTTAAAGTTTTAAAACCTGATCATCATATGGTTGTATTATTTTCTTTTCTCATTTCTGTGATAAAATGACTGATAAGGGATAAGAAGTCAGGAATGGTTTATTCTAGTTATGTTTTCAGGGAATGATGTTTGTCAATGCAAAGAAGGTATGAGGACAGAAGTAAGAGGCTAGTTGGTCATATTGCATCTTCAGTCAAGAAGCAGAGAATGAACAGGAAGTGGAGAAAAACTTCAAGTCTTTTCTACAGTGACCATCTTCTTCCAATGAGGCTCTACCTAAATATTCTCACAATCTTCCCAAGTGCTCAAACACATGAGCCATTTAGGGCATATTTCACTTTCAGACCATAGCCTTAGCTTGATCAGGTCTATTTTACTTGACGTTCTCATGAAAGAATTGAACAAGATGATTCCTAAGTTATGTTGACCTCTGAACTTAGGCAATTCTCAATAACTCCAATATTCTTCTTGGAGATCATTGCCAACTATCTCTAGGCTGAGCACTTATTGCATCATAGTATAGTGATGGATGATGTGTCAGGTGAGTCAGCCAATCCATATTCATTTCTACAACACGAGTGTGCATCTCAGTTCTGGGCATAATAAAGGCCACAAACCATCATTTTCAGTAGATGTGACTAAATTGCTGAGGGTACCATTCATATAATCTTTCATATAATCAGTGAGACTATCTGCTTTCCATCCTCAGTGGCATTCAGGTCAGTAAGTACATGTGTGAGCTGGTCTTTGTGTGGATGATGACTTAATTGGTTAAGATTTTATAATGTTAATTAAATTATGACATGCTTCTGTATTATGTGTATGGAAAGTGTATGCATTGTAGGGTGTGCATACCTTGGGAGGTCTGAGAGGAATGTTGGGTGTCCCCCTCTATTACTCTGAAATGTATTTCCTTCACTGGATCCCAAAACTTACCAGGTTATCTGGATTGGCTCTGGGATCTGTGTTGGTATAATGTTCTTGTGGAATGTTTACAATTTATCCTTGTTCTTCAAATGCTGACTTCTCTACTCCACTATCTGGTTTCAATCTAGACATTGCATTGTGATGCTTATTCTAAGCATCACCTGTCTCAAGTTTGTGTAAACATGCTACCATTTGTTCTCTATATTGTCAATTAAACATCCACCCAGTACTAAGCAATGGAGAGAATAGGGTAGGGCATCCTGGTCCAGAGGGGAAGAAAAAGAAGCAAGTGGGGGAGTCAGAGAACAGAGATGGGGCAGGAAAGGACTTGGAACCATGAAGAGAGATAAATAAGATATAAAATATAAAATCTGAATGGGAGGAAACTGTGAGGACTTGGATGTTTAGGATGCAGTGATCATTGTCCACCATTGTGCTCTAGGTTAACTAAGTACATTCTAGTCTCTGTGTGGTGATTTGGGTATACAGCTGATTTAGGAATAACCGCTGTTTAACTAAAAGTTAAATCAAAATAAATATCAAAAATCCACAACAAATGGCACCCAATGTGGGGCAGAATTTACAGTACTCTATCAAGAACTTACATAGAAAATAAAATAATACAGCAGTGTTTTAGTTCTTTCCTTAAAAACTAAGCAAAGTTCCTAAGCTAGGACCTCACAGATTCCTAATTAGACAGACCCTCCGCCCCCCACCCCCCGCAGAGCATCAAGGCTTCTAGCAGACTGCAGAAAAACAAAAATTGTTACATACAAATCCCAGAGAGGCAATTTCTTTAGGTAGAGAAAAGAAGTGGCAAGGAAGCTTCTCAAAGCCAAGACAGAAAATAAAATCCCTTTGAGAAGAGATTCTTGCCAGTCTGAGAAGCTAATATTTGTGGACCTAATAACTTTCCAGAGTGAGGAAGTGGTCATGATCTGGTGAGGAAGGCAGAAAAAAATACCTCTCCGTGCAAACAGGAGCCAGAGACAGACAGAGTAACCTAAAGTATCTGAACTGGTAAGGTCTGAAAGGGAAGCTGGGTCTAAGAAAGTAAAGTCCTTAGGGAAAGATTTTGAGATTTAAAAAGATAAGTTTCTATGTTGAAAATGGAGGAAGGCACAATGACACAGTGCTTCTGAGTACCATTTAAGTTTTTTTTTTCTCTTTGCATACAAGTAGTTTTTTCACTGATGATTTCACTGATGTATATGCTCTTTGGGAAAGATCATGATAAGACAAACTTGGAGAAAGAAGAGACTGAGAAAATGATGCTAAATTAAAGGCCATAGAATGGAGGTTGAGGGAATCTTTGAATCAAAATAGAGATAATTCAGAGCACTCCAATCTGGTACTTAAAATAACACCAAAGAGGTGGTTCCAGATGAGAAAAGTCCACAGAACCTTGAAGATATTGAAATGGCAGCCCATTGAGATGCTGGAGAGAAAGTATTTACCTATAGGCCACTTGGTCAGACTGGATATTGTATGTGTATTTTTAAGGTTCAATTGCTAGATGAAGGTCTATATACTAAAGTAGAAATGCAGATCCTGTTAGTGTTGTCCTGGAACAAGGTCATACAGTGGGTGGTGTGCTCTGCTTTACAAAGTTTGGAGAACTGAAATACATGCATCATGCCATAGATTCATATTCAGAATCCCAGTGGGCTTTTGTCTTAAATTCTGGAGAGCATGATCCTCAGGTTACACATTTGTTAGAGATGGTGCATGTTTTGGAGATGCCCCTATGAATTGGTGCTTCAGCATGTATATCCATTGGAATTCAACAATATTTTAGACATGACATGAAGCCTCTTACAGATATAACATAATTCCACAGGTCAAACAATTATGAAAATATTAAACAATAATTTTAAAAGGATGGTCATAAAACAGAAAGGAAATATATCTCCCTAAAATAGATTAAATAGTGATTTATCAATTTAAAATCTTTAAATGAGATAAGTAGCACATCTGCTAAGATACAATGGAATTTAGAAAGGACTGCTAAATTAGAGCAGCATATAAAGGTCCTAATTCCAAAATGGAAAGGGTTATACTGGGGAAGAGATTTTGGGTATGTTCATACAGGAGAAGAGAAATTATGGGTTCCATCAAAACTAATAAAAATCAGATATGTATACAGTGTTCTGCCTACAGGCCAGAAGAGGGTACCAGATCAAATTATAAGTGGATGTGAGCCACCATGTGGTTGCTGCGGACACTTTTTTTGTGGGAAATGAGGGTCTGCAAGGAAAGAGGGAAATACTTGGAGTTCTAAGATGGGATTGTGATGACAATCATGTGCAGTTGCAAGGGGCCATGTACAGGTCTGCAGTCTCTCATTCCTGGTATTGTCTGCTCATTTGAGACAGACTGTCTTGGGAAGCAGGCTGACTCACCAAAACATTTCCTTTCTGGGGATCACTGGGGCCAGAACAAAGACAGCTGTGAGCTCACAGGGATTCTGTTTGTACAGCTGAGACATACTATCATATGTGACCAATGCAGTATTATTTATTCTTCTGTAAGTGTGACAAAAGTTTCATAAATCTACAAATGAAGAAGGGGAACTCTTCAAAGCTTTAGACAGTTATATATTCTATTTGAACAAATTATAACATCATTTAAGTTTATTTTTCTAAATAAATATGCTTTTACTCAAATATAAAGCTTCAATTAAAATTTAAAACATTTACAAAAAAAAAATCAGATATGACAGAGAAAGACCTCCTGAAGAGCATGGCCACACATAAGAAGAGAGAAATCAAGAAGACTAAACAGAATATGGAATATAAATTGATGATCCCTTCACATGGGAACAACTCTAAATCTGACCGAGACATAAAAAATGTCTCTAGCCAGAACTTCAACAATACATGGCCAATAAATCCTTGGCTACAATAGCCACAATATTTATTATGCCATTCTTTTTAAATGGCATAGATAAAATCAGTTTACAGTTTAGTTTCATCTTCCATATCTCATACATTTATAATATTAGGACTGTATAATGCTTGTGAGAAATTATGTTTGCAGAACAAAAGGACTGGACACTGGTGATGCTGGATCAAGCCTGACAGAATTCATCCTTCCAGCATGCTGAGACATTGACACATCCGTTCCTGCATTGTGCATATTCCAGCAGTCAGCTGGTTCCAGCCTCAATTGCTTCAATTGCTGTTTCTCATCAAAGCCTGCTCTCAAGAGACCTTTAAAGAAAGCTACTAATCTCAATTGGTCCAGCATTTTAGACTGTAGCAAACAGGACTTCTATTAAACCTGAAATTTCTCAACATTCAAAGACTGGACCACGGGGAGATCCAAGATGGCTGCCACGAGAGAACACTGTGTCTGAGGAGTAGGAGACCAAAAACAACGCAGCGACCAGGAGACTGAACTCTGGGACCTAAAACGCCAGCATTGTGAATGCCAGGTGAGCGGAACTCCTACGGTGAGAAAATCAAGTGGGAAAACCCTAGGGACACCCAGTTATTACCTGGAGAAATTTCCCGGTGACCAGCGGCCCACAGCTCTGATCTGGACAAGCGGCTACGCTGGGTGCCCGCACCCGCCATTGTAGACTGGATCACATAGTCTCGCGGGCAGTCTCAGGAGGAACCAGGTGACGTTTTCACTGAACTGCACCCTACAAGCGCATACTGCACCCGGGTTCTGCTTCGACCCACGGGTGTGCTGCGGGTTCAGACGGATCATCGGAACCACACCAGACTGAGTGGATTGGGGGACCATTTTGACCAGTCCGCACATTGCCAGGGCGCAAGCCAAACACTCCCCAGCAAAATCTCAGTCAGTGTGTGAGTCCGCCGGCTGATCGGGGAGGATCCCGAGTCCTGCACCAACCCACGGGTGTGCAGCGGGCACGAGCAGATCGTGGGAACCACCACAGACTGAGTGGAGTGGGGGACCATTCTGACCAGTCCGCACACTGCGGGGGCGCGGGCCAAACGCTTCCGCCAGCAAAAACTCAGTCAGTGTGTGAGTCCGCCGGCAGATCTGGGAAGAACCCGAGTTCTGTCTCAACCCACGGCTGAGAGGATCCTGGGACCATCTTGACCAGACCGCACACTGAGGGTGAAAGCTGCACGCATCTGCCAG
>JAQQSO010005787.1:0-11786 GCA_028658305.1 Pachyuromys duprasi
TTAAGGCTGAACTTCAGACTGGAACTGTTAATCTCTTTTGTCTGGAGTATTCTTCAAGAAGATCAGGGAATTCCGGTGGTTTGTTAGTGTGTGTGTTGTCTCAGTTGAACTCTGTTGTGGGCTCTGTGTGCCCAGCTTCATGCTCTGTGCTAGAAGCTGTGAGCACTGCAGGCTGGTCACCCTTCTGGTCTGAAGGCTTTGCTCCTCTCTCTGTGCTAGATGCTGAGTGTCCCATTTTGAGATGTCAGCTGGGGACTCTGCGCTCTGCCTTGGGCTTGCTGCTAAGGTCTCTCCCCTGGACTAGAGACTTGGCGCCCCCTTCTGGGCCAAGGGCTGTGCACCATGGTCTGAGATGATATTTGGGACACACACAGTGGTTCTGGATTGGTTGCAGGCGTTGCCGAGCAGTGTGCATCCACTGTATGCAGGCCTGTCTGAAATGGTGCCTAAGGCCTTCTCAGACCGGCCGGTGGACACACACACGGACTGAGGTGGTCACTGGTGGATCTGTGCACGCAGGCCGTTTAAACCTGTCTCCTAGGCCCTCCTAGTCTGAGGTGTTTCCGGCGGACGCGATTGGTGTGCACCTGCGGAATGCCCGGTAGAAGCAGAACTGCCTGTGGACACACACACACCCACCCTCGGACTGAGGTGGTCGATGGCGGGCCTGAGCAGTGTGCGCCTCGCAGTGTGCAGGCCAGTCAAAACGGTCTCCTAGGCCCTCTCAGTCTGGTTCGTGTACCCACACGCACACACACGGACTGCGGTGTTTTCCGGTGGAAGCGATTGGTATGTGCCTGGTGTATGCCCACCGGGTCTTACTCTGACTGCCCCGTGGACTCAGACACGGACTGAGGTGGTTATTGGCGGACCCCGTCTGGCCCAGAGGTTGTGAGACCCAGTCTGGTATTGGGGCTTTGGGCGCCCAGCGCGGCTGCTTGTTCAGATCAGAGCTGTGCATTGCTGGTCACCGGGAGATTTTTCCGGGGAATAGCTGGGTGTCCCTAGTGTTTTCCCACTTGATTTCCCACCATAGGAGTTCCGCTCACCTGGCAATCACAAATGCTGGTGTTTTAGGTCTCAGAGTTCAGTCTCCTGGTCGCTGCGTTGTTTCTGCTGTCCTACTCCTCAGACTCGGTGTCCTCTCCTGGCAGCCATCTTGGATCCCCCTTAGTAACCATTCTAATGCTTTCCTAAAACTCCATTACCAAGAAAACTTGTAGAAGAAAACATTTAATTTCACTTAAGTTTTCAGGGGGTTAAATACCATGATGGCAGAGCATAGGAACAAGCAAGAGCTTACATCTTAGTCTGCAAAGCTAAGGCAGAAAGACATACTAGGATAACTTCACCAGTTGGACACAAAGTATGCACAATAATCCATTTCCAGACTGTGTGAAGGTATGATAACACAGGAGTGTGTCCTCCAGCAACAGTGAGCTCAGAGATTGGTAAGAGTTGGATAGTATGTTCTTCAGCTTTTCTCCTCAGCATGCTGTTGTTGTGGTTAATATTTACTCTTGGTGTATCACTTAGTTAAAGAGTGGTTATTCCCAAACCAGCTGTATAGCCAAATCAGCACACAGAGTCTAGGATTTATTTACTTAACCTAGAGCACAATGCTGGGCAATAGTTACTCCATCCTATTTCCCACATTATACTTGGTTTTAATCATATCTTAGGTCCAGTGCATCTCTCCTCATGGTTCCAAGTCCTCTCCTCCCCCATCACTCTCCTGCGAATACCCACACTCACTTTTTTCTCCTCCCCTCTAGACCAGGATATCCCACCTTATTTGCTCCATTGATCAGCAGTTGATGTTTGTTTACTTGACTACAATATAGAGAACAAATGGTGGCGTGATTACACAAACTTGAAACAGATGATGCTTAGAATAAGCATTACAATGCAATGTTTGAGTTGAAATGGGATAGTGGGGTAGAGAAATCAGCATTTGAATGAACAAGGGTAAATTGTGTACATTCCACACGATCATTATACCAATATTTCACCCTTTAAGTCCAGTAAAAGACTCCTTTTCTTTCAATACAATAATAATTATAAAATTATGAAAACTCTTAGGTAAAATTTACATGTGCAATGTCCAGTCCATGTGTATTTGGCAACTTATGAGAATGTATCTGATTATCCTTTCTTGACAAGTTTAGAGTTCTATACCTAAATTAACTTTTATCCTTTTTGGAATTTATTTTATATGAAAACATTTTCTTAAATTCTAAAAAACTTAGGCTTAATTGTGGAAATTTAACTATTGGTCTTCAACCCCATCAGAGACTTGAGAAGGCATAAAATTAGTTACTGGAATAAATAGGAAGTGCATGTTAGTAGTTTCCAAAAAATTAAAAAAAAATGACAGAGACAGTTTGCTGCCTGAACAATCACCCAGAACTCTGTATAACATTGGAGCATCATCTTCAGCCTTTGGCTCAGTATATTTCACAGACATAGATATGAAGCAGGAACTATTTAGGACTTGCTCACTCTGTCTTGGCAGAGTTCAGCAGTCAATTTAAGGTTGCCCATTTTTGGCAGAATTCTGTGTGTCATGAAATGAGGGCATTTTCTTTTTGCCTAGGTGGTTCATTTGCCACATTTGAAGCCATCTCCATATGGAGGTTCTATGATGCTCATCATCATCTTTAAGGTAGGCAGGGTGCTGCCAGGAGATGACCTGTCTCATTGTCAAATAATCTTTAAAATAATAAAAACATTTTAAAATGCCATATTTTGTAGGTGTCTGAAGTTTCTGAAGACTTAACTATCTTTATATAATCGACCTGCCTATAGAATTATATCTATCTGTTAAACCTAGGATGTATACTTCTGTGATAAATTAGACTAGTGTCTGACATGACTATGAGTCAATTAACTAACAATTAACTTGCATTACCTAATATTCTAACCTCATTTTCTCTCTGAATAAGATCATTAACAACGTACAACCATCATCCAATAACAAAAACATTCACAGCCCCAGAAAACAACCAAAAACCTACCCAACCTCCTTTAAAGGAAATTGGATGTTGTTCTCATGAATGTTTTCTAGCTGATTTTTCAGACATGCAGAAATCCTGTAGGGTGCCTAATGGATATTGGAAAAAAGTGAATTAAGAGAAATTTCATGCTCAATAGGAGTCCTGTTATGAACAGTCTAAAATGCTCTACCAATTGAGAACAGTCTAAAATGCTCTACCAATTGAGACTAGGAGCTTTCTTCAAAGCTCTCTTGGGAGCAGGCTTTGATGAAAAACAGCAATTGAAGCAGTTGAGGCAGGAACAATCAGAATGTTGGAACACGCAAGATGCTGTAATAGATGTGTCAATGTATCATCACGCTGGAAAGATGGATTCTGTCAGGTTTGATCCATCGTCTCCATGTCCAGTCATTTTGTTCTGCAAACAAAGAATTTCTCACACCTATTGTACATTCCTAAAATTTTAAATGTATGAGATGTGAAGGATGAAATCACACTGTAAATCCATTTTATCTATGCCATTTAAAAAATGGCATAATACATTTTGAGTATGTTGTAGCCAAGGATTTACTGGCCATATGTTGTTGAAATTCTGCCTAGAGAATTTTTTTTAAAATTTATTTATTTATTTTTTTCTATGTCTCAGTCAGTTTTTGAGTTGTTCCCATGTGAAGGGATCAGCAATTTATATAACTTGTTCTGTTTAGTCTTCTTGATTTCTCTCTTCATGTGTGTGGCCAAGATCTTTTGGTGGTCTTCCTCTGTCATATCTGAATTTTATTAGTTTGAACAGAACTTGTAATTTCTCTTCTACTGTATGAACATACACAAAACCTCTTCCCCAGTGTAGCACATCCCCTGTTCTCCATTTTGGAATTAGGACCTTTATCTGCTGCTCTAATTCCACTGTGTCTCAGCTGGTGTGCTACATATTTGAACATTTTGAAATCCATCAGTCATTATTCAATCTATTTTGGAGATATGTGTCTCCCTTCTGTTTTATGACTATCTTTTTAAAATTAGTATTAGATATTTTCAAAATTGTTCTACCTGAAGGATTATAAGTTACATCTACAACAGGTTTCATGTCATAATGTCAAAAATATTGAATTCCAATGAATGTACATGCTGAAGCACCATGAGCCATAATTTACAAGGGCATCGCCAAAACCTTTGGAAAATTTTAACTTGGCCCTAACCATGGGAACTAACCATGGGAACTAAGACTTATGAGCTTTAATCATTACCAAACCCGGATCAGATACAAAACGTTTCTAAGAGACGCCCTTCTGTAGCTATGGATACAATCTCTAACCATCCCCTAGTCACCACACCTGGGCACAGCCAATCATAGACTGCTCCCGTTAGGAAAGTCCCTTACCCATAGAACCCCTCCTGTTTTGTGTTTTTTGCCTTTATAAACTCTGTGATTCCGTTGCTGGGCGCTCCACATCACCCCCTTGTGTGGGAGCTATGTGCAGAGCCCTGGCATGCCGGCTGCTAATTAAACCTCTTGCTGTTTGCATCAAGCTCTGTTTTTGTGGGTTATTGAGGTCTGGCATCTATCCTGAGGAACGGAGGGTCTCCCCACCTTGGGAGTCCAACACATTCACCATTTCTAACAAACATGTAATCTTAGGATCATGCTCTCCAGAATTTAAGCAAAAGACCACTGGAATTCTGAGCATTTATCTATGGCATTGTGCATGTATTTCAGTTCTCCAAACTCTGTAAAATGGAGCACACCAGCCACTGTATGACCTTGTTCCAAGACAACACTAAAGTTGATCTGCACTTTTACTTCAGCATACATACTGTCATTTAGTAATTGCACATTAAGAATACACATACAATACCAGTCTGACTAACTTGGCCTATATCTGAAGGCTTTCTCTCCAACATCTCAGTAGGCTGCCATTTTTCACTATCTTCAAGCTTGTGTGGTCTTTTCTCATTTAGAACCACCTCTTCTGGTGTTATTGTAAGTACCAGATTGGACTGCTCTGAATACTTTCTATTTTGATTCAAAGATTCCCCCAACCTCTCTTTAATGGCCTTTAATTTAGCATCTATTTTCTCAGTCTCTTCTTTCTCCAAGTCCATTTTATCTTGATTTATCCAAAAGAAGATATACAAAACTGAAATCATCAATGAAAATTTACTTGTATGCAAAGAGAAACAAACTCAAATGCTACCCAGAAGCACTGTGTCATTGTGTCTGCCTCCATTTTCAGCATAGAAAATTATCTTTATAAATTTCAAAACCTTTCCATAAGGAATTCACTTTCTTAGAGCCAGCTTCCCTTTCAGACTTTATCAGTTCAGATGCTTGAGGCGTCTTAGTCTGTCTCTGGCTTCTGCTTCCAGGGAGAAGTATTTTTTCTGCCTCCCTCACGGAATCCTGACCCCTTCCTCACTCTGGGAAGTTACTGGGTCCACAAATATTTCTTCCTCAGACTGGCAAGAACCCCCTCTTAAAGGGATTTCACTCTCTGCCTTGGCTAGCAAAGTCTGGCTTTTAGAAGCTTCCTTGTGAAAGAACTACTTTTTTCCCCTCTATCTAAAGAAATTGCCCTTCTGGGATTTTTTTAAATCAATTTTTGTTTTTCTGCAGCCTTCTGGAGGCCTTGCTGCTCTGCAGGGAGTCTGTCTGCCCAAGAATCTGTGAGCTCCTTCTTTAGGAACTGCCTTTCCTATGTTGTTATGGAATAGAACAACAACAACAAAAGACCTGCTCTATAGTTGTACTTTCTATGTAAGTTCTTGCTAGATTACTGTAAATTCTGCCAAACGTTGTTACGCCACTTGTTGTTGATTAATATTTAATATTGGTCTATCTTTATTTAAACAGTGGTTATTCCCAAACCAGGTGTATAGCCAAATCAGCACACAGAGACTAGGATTTATTTACTTACTCTAGAGAACCATGTTGGGCAAAAGTTACTTCATCTTAAAACTTCAAGCCTGAATACTTTCCTCCTATTCAGATTTCCCACATTATACTTGGGTTTTGTCATATTTTAGGTCCAGTTCACCTCTCCTCTTGGTTCCAAGTCCTCTTCTCCCCCATCTCTCCACTCCAACTCCCCACACTTGCTTCCTCCCCTCCAGACCAGGATGTTCCACCCTATTCATCCATTGCTCAGCACTTGCTGGTTCTTTAATTGACAATATTAGAACAAATGGTGGCATGTTTACACAAACTTGAGACAGGTTTATATTGGATTAAGCATCACAATTCAATGTCTGGGTTGAAACCAGATAGTGGAGTAGAGAAATCAGCATTTGAATGAGCAAGTGTAAATTGTATACATTCCACAAGAACATTATATCAGCAGTGTGCCAATCAGACATTTGGTATTTAACTTGTTTGGCTACATGCTTACATATTCAGCTCTTTGTTATTGCAACACTGTGTTGCTTTAAAAGAGTTCATGCCTAAGAGCAATGCAGTGGTGTTACAACAACCACACGGGAACAAACACCTCTCAATATTTCCAGTAAGCTTACAATTTTTTGGTTGAGCCACATTCATTGCTATTTTTTTGCCCATGTGAACACCTGACAGGTGCTATTTCTCAGAAGCTTAATTAAATATGGCGGAAGGGGGTCTCACTTACAAAAAAAATCCTAGTTAAAGATCTGCCATCAATTTAAAAAATGGTATCAAAGAACCACTGTAGTAGAAGATAAAGAAGATGGAGAGCCAAGGTGAGGGACAAAGAATTATAAGACTAGCACTCCAGAAATAGGGCTATTTGTGTGTTTACTCTAAAAGCATTTTAATAAATTTCTAGCACAGATGTTTAGGTCTCCACCTCCCAGTTAACTAGTCTCAACTTTAAACCCAATTTCTCTAAAAGTTTGTGTAAGACAGGGTAGTTTAAATATTGCAGTTCAGGAAAATTAATATTAGAAACTAAGCCAGAACAAATTGGTTCATTTACAAACATTGGAACATGTTACTTGAGTTAATGGTTAGAAAAAGGGTCATTAAAATTTCTACCTTGACTAAACCAGGGCTCAGTGTTCAATAATACTGGTGGTGTACCAGAAATATCTTGAATTACTATTTTCTTGAGTCATTTATAATTAAGGGTCAGTTTCTTCAGATAGAGAAAAAAAAGTCATTAGGTCTAAAGGGCCCATTCCTTTTCAGGGCTATTGTTTTCTTGGGTGTAGTTGACCTTACTGGGTTTGAATTTTTCTTCTGATTTCTTCTGTAGGGATGGGTTTGTGCCTAGATATTGTTTAAATTTTGTTTTGTCATAAAATGTCTTGTTTTCTCCATCTATGGTGATTGAAAGCTTTGCTGAGTATAGTTGTCTGTGCTGACATCTGTTGTCCCTTAGGGTCTGCATAACATCTGCCCTGGCCCTTCTTGCTTTCATAGTCTCTGTTGGGAAGTCAGGTGTAATTCTAATAGGTCTGCCTTTATATGCTAGTTGGTCTTTTTCCTTGAGCTTTTAATGCTTTTTTTCTTTTTCTTGTATATTTAGTGTTTTGATTATTATGTAGGGGGAGGAATTTCTTTTCTGGTATAATTTATTTAGTTGGGAGGTCAAAGAGCTAGCCACTGACTTCATGTTAGAGACAGTCCCTTTTCTCCTTACTAGGGAACCCACTTGGATGTTGAACTGCCATGGGCTACATTTGAGCAGGGGATCTAAGTTATATCCATGCCTGGTCCGTGGTTGGAGAATCAGTTTCAGAAAAAACCCTGTGCCCAGATATATTTGGTCCTTGTGGCACTCCCAGCCTCTCCAGGTCTTACTAATTCCCTCTTCTTTTATATGATTCCCTGCACTCTGCCCAAGGTTTGGTTGTGAGTCTTAATATCTGCTTTGATACACTGATAGTCAGAGTCTTTCAGAGGCCCCATTTGGTAGGCTCCTGTCCTGTAATTGTTTTCTCCTACTTCCAATGTCCATCCCATTTGTCTTTCTAAGTGAGGATTGATCATCTTACCCAGAACCTCTTCTTGTTTAGCTTTTTTAGGTGTACAGATTTTAGTATGTTTCTCCTATCTTATAGTTCTAGGATCCACATATAAATGAGTGTATACTGTGTGTGTTTTTCTGCTTCTGGGATACCTCACTCAGCATGATCTTTTCTACATCCCACCATTTGCCTATAAATGTCATGATTTCCTTGTTTTTAATTGCCTAGTAGTTTTTCATTGTGTAAATTTACCACAGTTTCTGTATCCATTCCTGCATTGATGGACATCTGGGTTGTTTCTAGTTTCAGGGTATTAGGAACAAAGCTACTACAGACATTGTTGAACTAATGTCCTTATTGTGTCTTTGAGCATCTTTTGGATGTATGCACAGGAGTTGTATAGCTGGATCTTGAGGAAGCACTATTCCTTATTGTTTGAGAAATGCCAGGTTGATTTCCAAAGTGGTTGTACAAGTTTGCATTCCCACCAACAATGGAGGAGGGTTCCCCTTTCTCCATAACTCTCCAGCATGAGTTGTCACTTGAGATTTTGATCTGAGCCATTCTGATGAGTGTAAAGTGAAATTTCAGGGTCATTTAATTTGCATTTCCCTGATGGCAAAGGACTTTGAGCAGTTCTTTAAGTGTTTCTCTTCCATTCTATATTCCACTACGGAGAACTCTCTGTTTAGCTCCATACCCCATTTTTCAATTGGATTGCTTGATTTGCTGCTTTTTAAATTCTTTACTTCTTTATAAATCCTGTATATTAGCCCTCTGTCAGATATAGGGTTGGTGAAGATCCTTTTCCAGTCTGAGGCTGTAGTTTTGTTCTGATGACAGTGTCCTTTGCTTTATAGAAGCTTTTTAGTTTCCTGAGGTCCGATTTATTGATTGTTGCTCTTAGAGCCTGTGCTGTTGTTGTGCTGTTCAGGAAGTTGTCTCCTGTGCCAATGAGTTCTAGGCTCTTCCCTACTTTTTCTTCTAACTGATTTAGTGTGTCTGGTGTTATGTTGAAGTCTTTGATCCACTTGGACTTTAGTTTTGTGCAGTGTGATAAGTATGGATCTATTTCCATTTTCCTGCATGTAGACATCCAGTTGGACCATCAGCAGCTATTGAAGATGCTGTCCTTTTTCCATTGAATGGTTTTGGGTTCTTTGTTAAAATCAAGTACCCATAGGTGTGTGGGTTTATTTCTGGATCTTCTATTCGATTCCATTGACAACCCATTCAGTTTCTATGCCAATACCATGCAGTTTTTATTACTATTGCTGTGCAGTACAGTTTGAGATCAGGGATGGAGAAACCTCCAGATGATCTTTTGTTGTACAGGATTGTTTTGGAAATCCTGGGTACTTTGTTTTTCCATATGTAGTTGAGAATTTTTCTTTCAAGGTCTGTAAGAATTGTTTTGGTATGTTGATGGGAGCTGCATTGTATCTGTAGATTGCTTTTGGCAGAATGGTCATTTTCACTATGTTAGTCCTATGGATCCATGAGCACCGAATATCTTTCCATCATCTGATATCTTTGTCAATTTCCTTCTTTAGAGACTTGAAGGTTTTTTTCAAACAGGTCTTTTACTTGCTTGGGTAGAGTCACACCAAGGTACTTTATGTTTTTAGTGGATGTCATAAAGGGTGTTGTTTCCCTAATTTCTTTCTCGGCCCTTTTTTGTTTGATATATAGGAGGGCTTCTGATTTCTTCGAGTTTTTTGTATCCAGCCACTTTGTTGAAGGTGTTTATCAGCTGAAGGAGTTCTCTGGTTGAATTTTGGGGGTCACTCATGTATACTATCATATCATCTGCCAAAAGTGATACTTTGACCTCTTCCTCTCCGATTTGTATTCCCTTGATCTCCTTTAGTTGTCTTATTGCTCTAGCAAGGATTTCAAGTACTATGTTGAGGAGATATGGAGAGAGTGGGCAGCCTTGTCTTGTCCCTGATTTCAGTGGGATTGCTTTAAGTTTCTCTCCATTGAGTTTGATTTTGGTTATAGGCTTGCTGAATATTGCCTTTGCTATGTTTAGGTAAGTGCCTTGTATCCCTGATCTTTCCAAGACTCTAACATGACTTTGTGACCAACTATATGGTCTATTTTGGAGAAGGTTCCATGAGGTGCTGAAAAGAAGGTGTACTCTTTAGAATTTGGATGAATAGTTCTGTAGACATTTATTAGGTCCATTTGATTCATGGCCTCTTTAATTGCCCTTATTTCTCTGTTTAGCTTCTGTCTAGATGATCTGTCCCTTGGTGAGAGTGGAGTGTTGAAATCTCCCACTATTAAGTTGTTGGGGTCAATGTGTGGTTTCAGCTTTAATAATGTTTCATTTACAAATGTAGGTGGTCTTGTGTTTGAGGCCTAGATGTTCAAAATTATGATGTCCTTCTGGTGGATTTTTCCTTTGATTACAAGGAATTGCCCCTCATCTTTTTTGATTAATTTTTTTTGAAAGTCTATTTTATTAGATATTAGGATAGCTACACCAGCCTTTTTTTTCCAAGTCCATTTCCTTGAATGACATTTTTCCAGCCCTTTACTCAGTGTTTATCTTTGTTGAAGAGGTGTGTTTTTTGGATGCAGCAGAATGTTGGAGTCTGTTTCTGCAACCATTCTGTTAGTCTTTTTTTTTTTAATTGGAGAGTTGATTCCATAGATGTTGATAGATAGTAGTGACCAATGAAGGTTAGTTCCTTTTATTGTGGAGTTGGTGGTCTTTGTGTGATTCATTGCTTGTTCTCTTTTAATTTTTGTTGGGAAATTATCTGTATCTTATGTTTTCTTGGGTATTGTTGTTTTCTTTGCACTGGAGTTTTTCTTCTAGTATCTCCTGTAGGGCTGGTTTGCTGTGTAGAAATTGCTTAAATTTAGTTTTGTCATGGAATATTTTGTTTCCTCCGTCTATGTTGATTGAAAGCTTGGCTGTCTATAGTAGTCTGGATTGCTATTTATGGTCCCTTAAAGTCTGCATGACATCTGCTTAGGACCTTCTGGCTTTCATAGTTTCTGATGAGAAGTCTGGCATGATTCTGATAGGTCTACCTTTATATGTTACTTTGCTCTTTTCCCTTGATGCTTTTAATATCTTTTCTTTGTTCTGTAGATTTAGTGTTTTTGACTATAATGTGTTGTGAGGATTTTCCTTTCTGGTCTAGTCTATTTGGTGTTCCGTAGGCCTCTTGTATGTTTATGGACATCTCTTTCTTTAAGTTGAGAAATTTTTCTTCTATGATTTTCTTGAATATATTTACTGGACCTTGGAAACTCCTTTTTCATCAATTCCTATTATTCTGAGATTTTGCCTTTTCATGGCGTCTTTGATTTCTTGGATGTTTAGTGTTTGGGACTACTCTGATTTTACTTTTTCTTTGAGAGAAGTATCAGTTTCTGCAAGTGTATCTTCAGGACCAGAGATTCACTTTTCCATCTCTTATATTCTGTTAGTGATGCTTAACTTGGTGGTTCTTGTTCTTCTCTCTAAGTTCTCTAGCTCCATGGTTTTCTCTGTGTTTTCTTTATTCATTCTCATTCTGTTTTTATGCCTTGCACCATTTCCTTAAGCTGTTTGAATGTGTATTCCTATCTCTCTTTGATGGTCTCTTTTATTTTGTTTGTTTCCTTTCTATGTTCCATTAATTGTGCCTATACTTTTTTTTGGCTATATTTGCCTGTGTCTCTTTGAGAACTTTGTTCATTTCCTCTTTATTTGCTACCGTTCGTGTGGTAATTTCTTGAGAGTGTTGTTTGTTTCCTCTTTATGTGATTCTAATAACTTGCTGTTCATAGCTTTAAAGTCATTTTCCTGTGTTTCCAATGAATTGGAGTATTCATTGATTTGGGGGG
>JAQQSO010005788.1:0-11786 GCA_028658305.1 Pachyuromys duprasi
CTTTCCTTCTGATCCTAGTCTATCAGCTCTCATCAGGAGTGCTTACATTATCTTCCTCTGTGGCCTGGTAAGGCTGCTCCTCCATCAGGGTGAGGTGATCAAAGAGCAGGCCAATCAGTTCATGTCAGAGGCATTCCCTGTTCCCATTACTATGGACCCCACTTGGACACTGAACTGCCATGGGCTACATCTGTGCAAGGGTCCTAGGTTAGCTCCATGCATGGTACTTGGTTGGAGTAACAGTCTCAGAAAAGACCCCTGTGCTCAGATTTTTTTGGTTCTGTTGCTCTCCTTGTGGAGTTCCTGTCCTCTCCAGATCTTACTATTTCATACTTCTTTCACAAGATTCTCTGCACTCTGCCCAAGGGTTAGCCATAAGACTCAGCATCTTCTTTGGTAGTCTGCAGGGCAGAGCCTTTCCGAGACCCACTGTGGCAGGCTCCTGATCTGTTCCCGGTTTTTTATTTCTTCTTATGTCCATCCTCTTTGCCTTTCTGGATAAGGATTGGGCATTTTAGAAAGAGTCCTCCCTTTTGATTAGTTTCTTTAGGTGTACAGATTTTAGTAGGTTTATCCTATATTATATTTCTATATGAGTGAGTATATACCATGTGTGTCTTTCTGCTTCTGGAATAGTTCACTCAGGATGATCCTTTCCAGTTCCTACCATTTACCTGCAAACTTCATGATATCCTTGTTTTTTATTGCTGAGTAATATTCCATTGTTTAGATGTACCATAATTTCTGTATCCATTCCTCAGCTGAGGGCCATCTGGGTTGTTTCCAGCTTCTGGCTATTATAAATAAAGCTGCTAAAAACATGGTTGAGCTAATGTCCTTCTTGTGTACTTGAGCATCTTTTGGATATATGCCTAGGAGTGGTATAGCTGGATCTTGAGGAAGTGCTATTCCTAGTTGTCTGAGGAACTGCCACATTGATTTGCAGAGTGGTTCTACAAGTTTACATTCCCACCAGCAGTGGAGGAGGGTACCCCTTTCTCCACAACCTCTCTGGCATATCACATATCTTTTAAAAGTTGTTTTATTTTCTTTGAAATGGCTGTGACAAATCAACCTTATGCAGATTATTAGACACATGAATGAATTGCCAGGATAAAAAGAATTTTCCCTAATTTTTAATAAAAAGCATATTATTTCTCTGTGGTATAAGGGTATCTATATCTACTCCCCGAAAAGGAAAACTACAAGGATGTCTTCATTATTTTATGAGCCTTGTAATGAGAGGGGATCGCTTAAAAAATGCTTTGAAGTTTCAAAAGTAAACACCAAATAGGTACAAGGATGTCTTAGTTATGGTTTCTATTGTTCTAATTAAAAGATCATGAACAAAAGCAAGTTGGGGGAGAAGGGGTTATTTCTTATACAAATCTCAAAGTATACTCCATAACTGAGCTAGGTAAGGGCAGAAATTTAATGCAACAACCCAGAGCAGGAACTGAAGCAGAACCATGGAGAAATGCTTCTTACTTACTGGCTTACTCACCTCATTTCTTTTATATAGTTTAGGACCACCTGCCCTGGGGTAGCATTGCCTACAAGAACTTGGCCCTCCCTCATCAATCATGCCTTTGAAAACTGAGCTACATACTTGCTTACAGGCTAATCCTACAGGGGTATTTTTCTCAGTTAAGATTTCCTCTTTCTTTTGTAGCAGGGAATTGAACGCTGTACTTTCAAATTCAGGGTCTGAAGCTTTATCAGTTGAGCTATCCAGGCTTTCTTAACCCTCATTCAGAAGGGCAAACAGAATAGACACCTGAAATAGGAGAAGACAAGGAACAGGACATGAACCTTCCACAGAGAACTTCTGAAAGACTCTACCCACCAGAGTATTGAAGGAGATACTGAGATTCATAGCCAAATGTTGGGCAGAGTGTCAGAAACCTTATTGAAGAAGAGGGAGACATGGCAGGGGCAGCAGCTACACAAGAAGACAAACAGAGCCAAAAATATCTAGGCCCAGGGGGTCCTTCAGAGACCAATTCTTCAACCAAGGACCGTGTATGGATAGGACCTAGATCCCCTGTTCAAAGGAAGCTCATAGGCTGCTCAGTTTCCAAGTTTCCCTAGCAAAGGGTACAGGGACTGTCTCTCACATGAACTCAGTGGCTGACACTTTATTCACCTTCCCCTTTTTGGTCCAGCCTTGCTAGGCCACAGAGGAAGATGATGCAGCCAGCTCTGATGAGACCTAATAGGCTAGGGTCTGATAGATAGGGAGGAGGACCTCCCCTATCAGGGGCCTAGGGAAATGGCATAAGGGGAGAAGAGGGAGGGTAGGTGAGACTAGGAGAAGATGAAGGAGGGGCCTGCAGCTGGGATACAAAGTGAACAAATTGAAAGAAAGAAAGAGAGAATGAAAGAGAGAAAGAAAGGATTTCCTCTTTCCAGATATGTCTATATTTCTGTGAAGCTGACAGAAACCAAAAAACTCAAAGGAAAAAATGAAACATGTCAGAAACAAATGAAATAGAGAATAATTAATTTAATTGCACATGATGATCCTAGAAGATAGATCAGTCCACAAAGAACTTGGCTCACAAGTTGAACACTGGAATTTAGAACTCTGGGAATCATGTAAAATGCTGAGCATGATGGCATATATCTGTAATACTGACACATTTTATTTCATCACCAAGCTTGACCTCTTACAAAGAACTGTTGTTTATTCTTCATAAATATTAGAGAAATTTGAAAAAGGAATCATCTGAGTTCATTATATAAAGCTAGAATTACTCTGAAACCAAAATCAGTCAAGAATAAAACAGCAACCTAAAAAGTACATAGAGTATTCACAATCAATAGATGCAAAAAAAAAAAAAAACCAAAAACCCCACATCCTGTCATACATCACTCTCTTCAGTGGTTTTCTGCAACAAGAGTTCTTCTCAATCCTGTGTTTGTTTTATTACTAGTTTATGGTGGAGCCTGACACAGCTTAATCATAGTTATATCAGCTTTTGTGTACTGAATTCAAGGAAACACTTCCTTAGGTTGCTACTTTTGTGGGACAACAAATCCCTGCAGTAGCAACTTCAGTTCAAGTGCTCTTGTTTCATATGATCATTTCTGTGGAGATAAAAAATGCTGTCGAGTTAAATACATGATTACCCATCACAGCCACCATCTTTAATGCACTACAAAAATAACCAAATATAATTGATGACTTTAATGAAATATATATATACTTTGAATTGAAGAGAAAAGAGAAAATGCATCAGAACATGTGAATGAGTAAGCCAAAATATGAAAATGGGCCTGGATTAAACCAAAAGCTTCTGTGCAACTCAGAGAAACACAACAGAGTGAAAAGATAACCTATAAAAGGCAAAAAAATATTTAAAATGTATCTAATTAACAAGGTTATGGCATCTAAATTTTATAAGTAACTCTGAAAACTAAATGACAAGTGGACATGTATTTAAATATAATAGTCAATATAATGTAATAGTATAGTATACAATAGTAAATAATATAATAGTATATATAATAGAAGAGTCAGCAGGCATTTCTCCTAAGAAAACCTACAAGTGATCAATACACATATAAAAGACATTCTGTGAATCATAAGGGAAATGAAAATCAAACCAGGATGAGTTATCTTCTTAAACCAGTAATAAGGCTATTGTCAAAACAGAAAAGGAAAGATCACACTGTTAGGAAAGACGTAGTGGAAGAGAACCTTTCCAAGCTATTGGTGGAATAGAAACCAGCACAGTTAGTATAGGTATTGTGAGAAAACATATGGATCTGTAATTAAAAATTAAAAATAGATCTGTTATTCTGAACCCCCCATACCAGTATAAACATGTCCGAAGACGTGAAGTATGTGCAGAGCCATCTGCACTTTTGTGTACTCCCAATAACCAAGAGAAAGAGCAGAAGTATCAGTCAACTGATTAATGGATGTTTTAATTAATTTGTGTTATTGTGCTAAAACAGGCGACAAAACCCAATTGCTGCTATGCTCTTCTCTTTCTTTACTTTAACATAATTCAGGGCCTACTCATGATATGGTGTCACCCCGTTAAAGGTGTATCATCCTACCTCTACAACAAAGGCAACTTCCATAAACATGCTTACTCAGCTACCTGAGTTAAGACTGGGTTTTTATGTTTATAAACCCTGCTTCAGCCCCTGCTCAGGGCTGCTAGAAGAAACAGTTCCAAAATTCTTGCCTGGTGGCTCTGACTGATCAGGGACCCACATGTTCTCATGGAGTGGATAATAAAATATTTTGCGAACCCACTGATGTATTTTTCTCCACTTCCTCATGGCACACAGTGGACATTTAACAGGTGAAAACAGGTGTGACAGGTGAGAAAGGACAAGTGCTTTAGAGTATGTGGCGAGCATGGGCATTGCACCTGTTGAAAAGAATGTGCTACAGGAGAGATCAGGCCATTTCTCTATTACACAATGGATGAATAAACCAAACAGCACATCATACCTGATAGACACACATGGGTTAACTTGGAGGATGTTATGTTAAATGAAAAAAGCCAGCTGTTAAACAACAAATGATTCCTATTTCCATATTCTAAGGGACTAATAATGGTTTTGAATAACTTAAAAAGCAGCACGGTGACACTTAACTTTAATCCCAGAGCTCCATAGTCAAGAAAAGCACAAATTAAACTACATATCCAAACTCTGTTTCATTAAACACAAATAGAACTTGCAAACACTGTGAAGAGAATGGCAGTTTCCAGGCTCTGGGAAGAGATATTAATAGCTGAAAAGATATTAATTAAAAGGCACAGTGATTCAGTTACCCAGAAAAATGTACTAAGGAATTTTGTGTACCACATGTTGTATTATTAGCCAATTATAACAATGTTTTTATTTTGCTAATTTCTCCCTTCCTCTTCCTTTCCTATACCTCTCCCCTAGTCTACTGATAGGGGACGTCTTCCTCCACTACTGTCTGACCCTAGCCTATCAGGTCCTATCAGGACTGCCTGGCTCTCCTTCCTCTGTGTGTTGGCTAGGTCACCCCACCAGGGAGAAGTGACCAAGGAGCAGGCAACTGAGTTCATGTCAGAAACTGTCTCTTCTCCTCTTACTAGGGAACCCACATGGAGACTGAGCTGTCTGTGGGCTACATCTGAGCAGGAGGTGTGGGTCCTCTCTATGCATGGTCTTTGGTTGGTGCATCAGTCTTTGCAGTCCCCCCTGGGCACTGTCTTTTTTTTTTCCTCTCTTGGTCTCCTTGTGGGGCTCCTTTCCCCTCCCCTCCAGGTTTTTTTATATCCTCCTTCTTCTGTAAGATTCCTTACTCTCTGTCCAAAGTTTGGCTGTGAGTCTCTGCATCTGCATCAATCCCCTGCGGGGTGGAGTCTTTCAGAGGACCTCTTTGGTAGGCTCCCATCCTGTCCCCTCTCTTCTACCACTTCTGGTGTTTATCCTGCTTTCCCTTCTGGATGAGAATTAAACATCTTTCCTAGGGTCTTTCTTGTCGTCCAGCTTCTTTAGGTCTGTAATTTTAGTATGTTTATCCTATATAATATGGCTAATATTCACTTATTGGTTAGTATATACCATGCATGTCTCTCTGTTTCTGGGATACCTCACTCAGGATGATGTTTTCTAGTTCCATCCATTTGCCTGCAAGTTTCATGATTTCCTTATTTTTAAATTTTTTTATTTTTATATTAATTACAGTTTATTCACTTTGTATTCCAGCTGTAGCCCCCTCCTTATTCCCTCCAATTCCAGGTCCACTAATAGAGGAGGTTCTCCCCTTCCATCTGACCCTACCCTATCAAGTCCCATCAGGACTGGCTGCATTGTCTTCTTCTGTGGCCTGATAAGTCTGCTCCCCACCTCAAGGGTAGGTGATCAGAGAACCAGCCACTGAGTTCATGTCAGATACAGCCCCTGCTCCTCTTACTAAGGAAACCCACTTGGAGACTGAGCTGCCATGGGCTACATCTGTGCAAGGAATCTAGGTTATATCCTATAATAATCTATATTATATCCTATAATAATATAGGTTATAGGTTTTTAGTTGGAGAATAAGTCTCAGAAAAATACCCCTGGGAGCAGATTTCTTGGTTCTGTTGCTCTCCTTGTGGAGTTCCTGTCTCCTCCAGGTCTTTATATCTCCCCTTTCTTTTATAAGATTCCATGCACTCTGCCCAAAGTTTAGTTATGAGCCTCAGCATCTGCTTTGATACCCTGCTGGGTAGTCTTTCAGAGGCCCACTGTGGTAGGCTCCTGTCCTGTACCCTGTTATCTCCCTATTTCAATTTCCATCCTGTTTGCCTTTCGGAGTGAGGATTATTCATCATACCCAGGGTCCTACTTCTTGCTTAGCTTCTTTAGGTGTACAGATTTTAGTATGCTTATTGTATATTATATGTCTAATATCCACTTATAAGTGAGTATATACCATGTGTGTCTTTCTGCTTCTGGTATACCTCACTCAGAATGATCTTTTCTAGTTCCCACCATTTGCCTGAAAATTTCATGAGTTCCTTGTTTTTAATTGCTGAGTAGTATTCCATTGTGTAAATGTTCCACAATTTCTGTATCCATTCTTCTGTAGAGGGACATCTAAGTTGTTTCCAGATTCTGGCTATTAGGAATAAAGCTGCTATGGACATAGTTGAGCAATTATAACATGCTATTATTTAAATTTTTGTTTAAAAAGTGGATTTCGTTTTACATGCAGGTATGCAACAAATATTTAAAAAAGAAGTGCTTACACCTTTTTACTAAGAGAATATTATTCTTTTTTACCATAGAATCTTTTCCCCATAATAGTTTTTGTTGGTGAATGTCTTATGATGCCATTACTCCTTTTACAAAAATACTTTCAGAAGATTCTATTTAGTTTCATGCTTTTTATGATTCAAATATATTTTCTACTTTGAAATATCTGCAAAAATCATTCTTGGATTCAAATTAAAAGGATGCTAAGTGTGTGATTCAGCTAATTTGATTTGTATTTCTTAACAATAATATGGGATTATTGACAAAAATCTCATGCATTTAACCTGCACAACTTGATGCTTAAGCCATTTAGAAATTAAATAATGGCCACCCCTACAAAGATAATTAATATTCCTCTCACCTTGTATACATCATTTTTGTTTTGTTATACTTGTTAAAAGAATTCTTAAGATCAGCTGTCTTAGCAAATGCTTGTAATGGCCAAGCCTATGTAGGCCCAGATTTGTGATCCAGTTCCTGCATATATTACATTTTTTATCTATGTTAAATCTTTATCTGTAGATGCAATTCTGAGTGTATTGGTGTTTTTCTGTTTTTATTCTGGTTTGTTTTTATTGCCTGTTTTCTAAAGAGAGAGAAAGAAGGTGTGGAGTTGGGTTGGTTGCCAGGTGGGAAGGATCAGGGAGGAAATGGAGAAGGGAAAACATATACTGTATGAAAAATTATTTTCAATGAAAAAATTTAACTAAATGGAACCTTTTGTGACGTAATAAAGCACAGAACATAACACATAAGTATTAAAACAAATAAATGGTACTAGTGATTTGTGGAGGAAGATTAGCATAATTTTACCAACATTATTTCATTATTTAGCATATTTTTCATACTTCATTTTCTCACTAGAATTTCCCTTTGAAGCATGCAGATTTCTCAGTATTGAAAGGCTTCTGGATGACCTTCAGATTTAGGAAAAGTTCTCTTCTCCAAAGATTCTATAATTCAATACTTACTCAAGATTACATTTTATGTTTATGGTAACAGAACTGATTTAATGAAAGTAAGACAGTAAACAGTATATATTTTGGAGATATTAAATGGACACATACAGGATGCTGTGAGTTCACTATGTTTAATTCAAAGCAGCCGGTGTTTATCCAATACAAAGAAAGGATTAAGTTTTTCTGTGTTTAAGGAGCCACGTTAGGACTTGGACTGAGAGATCAAATCCCCATGCTTCCTCCAGACAAGGTCTATGGCAGCAGGATTCCTCCACCTCCTGTATTTGGAGTCCTGCACTTTCAAGAGCCCTTAATTACTTAGAGGAGCATGAGAGTCATTTATGTTTATCTATTCTTCAATCCAAAAGGTGACTTGAACCAAGCAAGAACAACCACTGTTGCTTGCTGACTCAACCCTTTAAGACCACAATTGCTAGTTTAAAAACATCTTCCTTTCAGCTATCCCACTAATATACATATATATATATATATACATATGTATATAAATATATATATAAATATATTAGTATTAGTATTAGTATTAGTATATATATATATAAATATATTATATATTTATATATATACATATATATATATATATTAGTGGATTTATTAAAAGAACAGAGTGGCCTGATCTGATCTGAATTGTGTGGGAATTGGGGGAGTTAATTCTACAGTAAAAATGTCATCTTTGCAACCATAAAAATGTGTGAGATTTTGAATTTTTAATGTAGTTCACAGACTCACACTGACAAAAATTAAATCATATCCTACAAATTTAATTTATTTGCATATATTCTGTACACAATTTGATCAAGCTGGCAGAAAAATCAATTAGAGAACTGATATGAAAAAGAAAGTTTATTATGGGGTTTTCTTTTGGTTTTTCCTTTTTTTTTTTTTTTTTTTTACTTTGCCGACTTAGGGCTCTGCTTAAAAAAAAAATAGTATATGTGAGGAAGAGACTCATTCAGAAATAATCCATGAAGAGTAACCAAGTCAGGACAGGAAAGGACTGGGCACAAGAGAATAAGTGTGGCCAATATGTCATTCCTCTAGGAGGCTTTTCAGATTGGAGCCTTGGAAGGAGAAAGGACTCTATTAAGAATAGTACGTAGTTGAGCAACTTTTGGATATATGCCTAGGAGGGGTATAGCTGGATCTTGAGGTAGCACTAATCCTAATTGTCTGAGAAAGCACCAGATTGATTTCCAAAGTGGTTGTACAAGTTTACATTCCCACCAGCAATGGAGGAGGGTTCCCCTTTCTCCACAACCTCTCCAGCATGTGTTGTCACTTGAGTTTTTGATCTTAGCAATTTTGATGGGTGTAACGTGAAATCTCAGGGTCATTTTGATTTGCATCTCTCTGATGGCTAAGGACATTGAGAGTTTATAAAATGTAACCAATAATAAAATAAAATAAATTAAAAAAGAATAGCATGTAGGCACCTCTCCTGTTTCCTGTTTTCTCCTTCTTCCAATATCCATCCTGTTTGTCTTTCTGAGTGAGGTTTGATCATCTTATCCAGGGTCCTCCTTCTTGCTTAACTTCTTTAGTTGTAGAGATTTTAGTATGTTTATCTTATATGTCTAGTATCCACTTATAAGTGCGAATATACCATGTGTGTATTTCTGCTTCTGGGATACCTCACTCAGGATGATCTTTTCTAGATCCCACCATTTACCTGCAAATTTCATGATGTCCTTGTTTTTAATTGCTGAGTAGTATTCCATTGTGTAATGTACCACAATTTCTGTATCTATTCCTCCATTGAGGGACATTGTTTCCAGGTTCTGGTTATTACAAATAAAGCTGCTACAAACATGGTTGAACATATGTCCTTGTTGTATACTTGAGCATCTTTTGGATATATGCCTAAGAGTGGTATAGCTGGATCTTGAGGTAGTACTATTCCTAATTATCTGAGAAAGCACCAGATTGGTTTCCAAAGTGGTTGTACAAGTTTACATTCTCACCAACAATGGAGGAGGGCTCCCTTTCTCCACATCCTCTTCAGTATGTATTGTCACTTGAGTTTTTGATCTTAGCCATTCCGATGGGTGGAAGGTGAAATCTCAGGGTCATTTTAATTTGCATTTCCCTGATGGCTAAGGACATGGAGCATTTCTTTAAGGAGCCTACCACAGAGGGTCCCTGAAAGACTCTACCCAGCACTGTATAAAAGCATATGCAGAGACTCATAACCAAACTTTGGGCTGAGTGCAAGGGAATCTTATATTAGAAAGGAGAAATACTAAGATCTGGAGAAGACAGGAGTTCCACAAGGAGAGCAACAGAACCAAAATATCTGGGCCCAGGGTTGTTTTCTGAGACTGACACTCCATCCAAGGACCATGCATGGATATAACCTAGAACCCCTGCACAGATGTAGCCCATGGCAGCTCAGTATCCAAGTGGGTTTCCTAGTAAGGGGAACAGGGACTGTCTCTTACATGAACTCAGTGGCTGGCTCTTTGACCACCGCCTTCCCCAATTGGGAGCAACCTTGCCAGGCTGCAGAGGAGGACAATGTAGCCAGTCCTGATGAGACCTGATAAGCTACGTTCAGAAGGAAGGGGAGGAGAACCTCCTCTATCTGTGGACTTGGAAAGGGGCATGGGATGAGATGAGGAACAGAGGGTAGGATTGGGAGGGAATAAGGAGGGGGCTACAGCTGGAATACAAAGTGAGTAAACTCTAATTAATATAAGAATAAAAATTTAATTAAAAATAAAATTTAATTAAAAATAATGGGGGAGGGGGCTACGCCTGGGATTCAAAGTACCTAACCTGTGATTGAGATAAAATAAATAAATAAAATAAAATAAAATAAAATAAAAATAATAGTATGTAGAAATCTCAATGCATCCTGATTCAATATCTCATTAATCACCATAACAAAATACTCTAGAAATTTATGACAGCTTGAAAGTAAAATCTAGAATACATCATAAGAAGTTTTGCCTTCTGCTCCCAACTTCAGTAGTTTGCTTTTACAGTTTTAACCTGGTGCTATATTTTCACTTGGGGGAGGGCATCTGCTGAGTCAATGTTACATGTCATCCATGTTAGTAACTTATGCTAATCCATGTGCTGGTCTTATAGAAACATGGCCATCATTCCATCATTCACACAGATTAGCTCAGTTTACCTGCATGACCCATCTCTAATAGAGACAGGAAGATCTCCTTTAGAACAACAGAGGTCCACAAAATAATTCTAGAACAATATACTTCATGCATAAGAATTAAAGGCTATGTTTTATATGATATAAACAATTAACATATATATTGTTCTGATGCAGAAGATAGATGAGGATGTACAATTCTCCTTTCTTTGGACACTAAGAAAATGTACTTTCACTTTATTTTTTTAGAGTTCACATAAAGAATATTATCTTTGAATATTATCACTCTGAAGTTTTACCACATGTTACTATATTTTAAAGAACTATACTTTTCTAAAAAATCAAGCCATCTATAATTGAGAGCCATAGTTGCCAAAATCTTTGAAGCCGAAAAAAGGTTTGAATATTTTTATGAAAAAAATACTGATTCAGCTAAAGTGTTAATGAGGTCTTGAGTTCATTTATTTATTTATTCATTCATTTATTTAAAGAAAGCATATAATTGTACTTAAAAGTTCTAGAGGATTAGAGTTTATGATGGTGAATGGTGAACAAATTATAAGGAATAGCTGAGAGTTCACATCTCAAATGGGAAGCAGGGAGCACACTTGGGGCAGAGAGAGGCTTTTTTTTTTCAATTTATTTATTTTTATCTCAATCACAGGTTAGGTACTTTGAATCCCAGGCTTAGTCCCCTCCCTCAGTCCCTCCTACCCTCCCACTCCCTCCCTCATCTCCCTCCTCCCCGCCCCCTCCAAGTCCACCAACAGGGGAGGACCTCCTTCCCTTCCATCCAGCCCCAGCTTATCCTGACTCCTCAGGGCTGGCTGCAATGTCCTCCCCTGGGATCTAGCCATTCTGTCACTCCCCAGCTTGTATGGGGGAGGGTCAAAGAGTCAGCCATCAAGATCATGACTGAAACAGTCCCTGTTTCCCTGCATAGGGTCTTCAGTCCGACA
>JAQQSO010005789.1:0-11786 GCA_028658305.1 Pachyuromys duprasi
AGAAGGGGGAGTTAGTAAGACTTGGCAAGGACAAGAGCTCCAAAAAGACCAAATATATTAAGGCACAGGGGTCTTTTATGAGACAGTTTCTCCAACCAAGGACCATGTATGGATATAACCTAGAACCCCTCCTCGGATATAGCCCATGGTAGCTCAGTATCCCACTGAGTACCCTAGTAAGGCGAAACAGGGACTATTTCTGTCATTAACTCAATGGCTGGCTCTTTGACCCCTCCCTCCCGAGGGAGGAGCAGCCTAGCTATAGCCCAGAAGAGGACATTGGAGCCAGCCCTGAAGAGACCTGATAAGCTAGGGTCAGATGGAAGGGGAGGAGGTCTTCCCCTATCAGTGGACTTGGAATGGGGCAGGGAGGAGATGAGGGAGGGATGGGGAGAGTGGGAGGAAATGAGAGAGGGGGCTATGGCAGGGATACAAAGTACCTAACCCGTGATTAATATAAAAATAAATAAATTATTTTAAAAAATATTTCCAAATACAAAAGCAAAACAACAAAAAACAACCCAAGAACGTGTATATCTCTTTAGTATCTAATGTTAAAGTAATGTGACTTCTTAAAACATAGTACTTTTTAAAATAAATACATTGTTTTTAATTTTAATTTCTTCATTTTATATCCCAGTCATAGCTACTTTGAATGAGGTAACCCAGAAACTGTAAGATTCATATGGTATATACTCACTTATAAGTTGGTATTAACCATATGATATAGGATAAACCTACTAAAATCTATAGTCCTAAAGAAGCTAAACAACAAGGAGGACACTAGGGAAGAGGTTGAAACATTACTAAGAAGGGCAAATAGGATAGACATCGGAAGTAGGAAAAGACAAGGAACAGGACAAGAGCCTTCTACAGGGGCCCTCTGAAAGACTTTACGTATCAGGGTATTAAAGGAAATGCTGAGACTCATAGACCAACTTTGGACAGGGTGTAGGGAATATTATGGAAGAAAAGGGAGACAGCACACCTCTGTACACTTAACTTTTGATAAAGAAGCCAAAATCACACAAATGGAAAAAAGGAAACATCTTAAACAAATGGTGACGATCTAACTGGATGTCTGCTTGTAGAAAAAGTAAATATGTTTGTACATATCACCCTGCATAAAACTCAAGTCAAAGTGGATCAAAGACCTCAAAATAAAACCAGAAGCATTAAAATCTATTAGAAGAGATAAATGGGAAAGAGGCTTAATCCATTGGCACAGGAGACTACTTCCTGAACAGAACAGCAACAGCTCAGGCTCTAAGATCAAAAATTTTAAAAAATGGGTGCCCATGAAATTGAAAAGAACATAGTTATTAACTTGAAAATAAGTATTAGTACAATCCAGTACTCGGGAGGCAGTGGCAGGATAATCTCTGTGAGTCAGAGGCCAGCCTGGTGTACAGAGCTAGTGCTATGACAGACAACGCGCGCGCACACACACACACACACACACACACACACACACACACACACACACACATACACACACACACATGCAAACCCTGTCTTGAAAAACAAAGAGACTCCTATCCTCTCCAGGTCTTTCTAACTCCCCCTGATTTTATATGATTCCCTACACTCTGCCCAAGGTTTGGTTGAGTCTCAGCATCTGCTTTCATACACTACTAGGTAGTCTTTCAGAGGCCCTCTATGGTAGGCTCCTGTACTGTTTCTTGTTTTCACCTACATCCAATGCCCATCCCATTTGTCTTTCTGAGTGAGGATTGATCAGCTTAACCTGAGTCCTCCTTCTTGTGAGCCAGACCACAGAGGGGGAAATTTCAGCCATTCCTGATGAGACCTGATAAGCTAGGGTCAGATAGAAGAGGAGGAGGACCTCCCCTATCAGTGGACTTAGAGGGAAGCAGGGAGTAGGTGAGGGAGGGAGGGCTGGACTGGGAGGGAATGAGGGAGGGAGCTACAGGTCGGATACAAAATAAGTAAACTATAATTAATATAAAAATTAATTAAAAAAGAAAAACAAAGAACAAACAAAAAGGTTTAGTAATTTATTATAGACAAATAAGAATCCATATTCAAATACTGGCTTCATCAGACAATATTTTCAGTCTATCTGAAGTGACTATATATTTTCTAAACTAACATAGGTAACTAAGAAAAGCTTCTGTGCTGAAATATATTACCAGTGTTTCCATGGAGATTGCAGAAACATAGCTGTTGAGATCAAAGATTTAGTGAAAGGCTAAGTACCACACATCGCATGTAAAGTGAGGACTGCATGATTTAGAGCTAAAAATGATGTTGGCCTGTGTTTGTGTGGATGCATGTCTAATGTCCATTCTAAAAATGGTTATGTGCTGTCCTTAAATTTCTCCACAGAAAACAGAATCACACTTTGTGGTTGAATAGACATTACACACTCTGACATAAGTTAAGTTTATTGGATATTAGAACTGAACATTGCTAATCAATCCTTTGACCTATGATACATAGAATAATTATTTTATGAATTATATTCCAGAAACTTAAAAGGGGGACAATCAGCAAGAATTGAGATGAGCATCTGAAAAGTCAAAAACCTAATTTATGCAAATAATATGCAATGTCTTATTCATATCCATTTGTTACTCTTTTTAGGCCTCTTTTTCTATACTTTTAACTTGAGAATTCCCTTAGTGCCAGTTATTCTCTATCAGCAACTATCACAGAATCTAATTATATTTTTATAAAATGAGTATACTATTGTGTTACAGAGGTTCACTTTTTTCTTCTATTGGTCCCTATTCTACTACACCAGGCCTGAACCAGTGCAAAATAATTAATACATAAGAAAATATGCTTATTAAATAATTTTCTTATTGACATATTTCCTGTTGTTACTATAAAAATAGACATATAGCTCTTTTTTAAAGGGTTGTGCATGTTTTCTTTTCGCCAATTTTTCTTTATTATTATCATTATTATAATTTGTCATTATTTATTACATTTTATTCACTTTGTATACTGTGTATAGACCCCTCCCTCATCTCCTCCTAGTCCCACTGTCCTTTTTTCCTCTTCTACATCCCTCCCCTAGTCTACTGATAGGGGAGGTCCTCCTCTATCAGGACTGTCTGGATCCTCTTTCTGTCTATCCAAGTAAGGCTACCTCACCAGTGGGAGGAGATCAAAGAACAGGCAGTAGAGTTCATGCCAGTGACTTCCCCTGCTCCTCATTACTAGAGAACCCCCATAGAGACTGAGCTGCCCATGAGCTACATTTTAGCAGGGGGTTTTAGGTTCTTTCCATGCATGGTCATTGGTTGATGCATTAGTCTTTACAGGGCCACGAGGACCCAGATTATTTGGCTCTGTTGATCTCTTGTGAAGTTCCTGCTACTCCAGGTCTTTCTACCTCTCCCTTCTTCCATAAGATTCTCTGCACTCTTCCCAAGATTTCGCTACATGGTCTATACTCACTTATAAGTGAATATTAGCCATTATAATATAACATAAACATACTAAAATCTACAGTCCTAAAGAAATAAACAAGGGGAACCCTAGGGAAGAGGCTTAATCCTCATTCAGAAGGACAAACAGGGTAGACATCAGAAGTATGAAACAGGGAACAGGAAAGGAGCCTTCCACAGAGGGCCTCTGAAAGACTTCATCCAGCAGGGTATCAAATCAGATGCTGAGATATATGGCTCTTAAAGTCATAATATATTACGAAAATTGTAATATACTGTGAGTCATGGAAATTCATGGAAATTTCAAGCAGCAAAGTAAAACTGAAGACTTCAACACTCCACTCTCACCAAGAGACTGATCATCTAGATAGAAGCTAAGTAGGGAAATAATGACACTTACAGAGGTCCTAAATCAAATAGACTCAATAGATATCTACAGAACTTTCACCCAAACTCAAAATAGTATACCTTCATCTTACAAACTCATGGAACCTTCTCCAAAATTGACCACATAGTCAGATACAAAGAAAGCCTCAACAGATACAAGAAGATAAAAATTATCCCTTGTATCCTATCAGACTATCATGGCCTAAAACTAGACCTCAACAACAACAGAAATAACAGAAAGCCTACACACGCATGAAAACCAAACAACTCTCTACACAATGACAGCTGGGTTAGGGAAGAAATTTAAAAAAGATAAGAAAGAAAGAAATTAGAGACTTTCTAAAATTCAATGAAAATGAAGTCACAACTTAACCAAACTTCTGGGACACAATGAAAGCAGTGCTAAGTGGATCATTTTTTTAAATAAGAACTATGTTTAAGCACCCCAGTGTGGTCCAAGTTTTTATTCTCACTACTTGTTGAGATTCTCCTAAGTTGTGTGCAACAGTGGATGACTCAATGACTCTAGGACAGCCATGGCTACAACATGTGATTGTCTCATAAAAACAAACAAAAGCAACATTTTACTACTACAATGTATTGTTTTTCTCCTAATATAATTATATGCCAATATATAGACTCTGAATACATGACATTGGTAAGTAAAATTCAGAGCCCTATAGGACATATTAGTCACCCTGTCGTCTCATAGGAATGGTTTTAATTGACTTAAATGCTTACTCAACAGAGAGGTCCCTGCCCAGATATGAACTGAATTTTATGAAAAAGTTCTTTGTACATGAAGTCCTGGAACAAACTGTCAGATACCAGATAAGCTTCAGGTTGAAGTCATAACACGATAATGCTTGATATTTAAAAATAAGTATTTATTTAAAATTATTCATAATAGCCTGAATCTGGAAATAAACTAGATGTCCCTCAATCAAAGAATGAAATAGTATTCAGATATAACCAAAAAAAAAAAAAAAAGGAAATCATGAAATTTTCAGGCAAATGTATAGAACCAGAAAAGATCATCTTGAGGGAGGTGCTACCACCAGGATACAATTGAATAAATTATAATAAATAAATAAATAAATGAATAAATAAAATTCCATTTTACTACTCTCTTAAGTCACCTGTCCTTTCTCTCTGTTTCATTGAGAATTGGGCATATCCCATATCTGACTTATTCTCTAAAATCTCTCTTTGATTTGTCCTTTTGTGTGCCCTTGAATTACCCATAACTTTCAAACATGGGCGTTTTCTATTACAAACTATCTTTACCTCCATTGTTTGGGATTTAAGGTGTATACTAAGGGAATGTCTGCATTCCATCTGGATCACACAGACCTGGAAGTTCTTTGAATGTGATTAAAGCAGCCATGTTGCTTGATTAAAATTTTTCTTCACTCTTCTTTAAATTCCAGGTCCTATAATCTTTCTTCTCCCTCTTTTGCAACATTACCTGGATATTGGAAGGGAATATAGAAATGCCCTGTGTAAAAGATGTTTTAATATCTAAAGTTGTGATGGCTTTATAATTCTATATGTCCACTGCATTGAGGACCCTAGGAAAGATGCTTAATCCTCACTCAGAGGGACAAACAGGATAGACATCTGAAGCAGGAGAAGACATAAAATAGGACAGGAGCCTACCACCGAGGGCCTCTGAAAGACTACCCAGCAGAATATGAAAGCAGTTGCTGAGACTCATAGACAAATTTTAGGTAGAGTGCAGTAAGTCCTATGGAAGAAGGAGAAGAGGAAGACCTGGAGCTCTACAATGAGACAACTAGAGCCAAAAAACTTGAACCTGAAAGGAATGCAGAAAATGATGGATCAACCAGAAATCATGCATGGGGAGTACCTAGTCCCACTGTACAGATGCAGTCCATGGATAGCTCAGTCTTCATGGAGGTTCCCTAGTAAGGGGGGCAGGGGCAGTCTCTAACATGAACTCAGTAGCCTGTTCTTTGATCATCTCCCCCTTGCAGGGTGGCCTTACTAGGCCACAGAAAAAGAGGATCCAGACAGTCCTGATGAGACCTTATAGGCTAAGGTCAGATATTAGGGGAGGAGTACCTCCTCTATCAGTGAACTAGGAGTGAAAGAGGGACAGAGGGTGGGACCATGAGGAAGGAGGCTACAGCCAGGATACAAAGTGAATAAAATATAATTAATAATAGTAAAACTCCTTTCTAAAAAAGAAAAATATTTACTTATAAAAGAGCAATTTTGGAGTGTGTGAAACTTTTTTAAAATAATTTTTTATTCATTACAATTTATTCACTTTGTATCCCAGCTGTAGCCTCACCCTCATTCCTTCCCAATCTTGCCCTCCCTCTCTCATCTCCTCCCATGTCCCTACCCAGTCCACTGATAGTAGAGGACCTCCTCCCCTTCCCTAATTAAGAAATGATGGAACTAATTAAGCATAGAAAATTCAGTTCAGAATATGTACAGATACAGCAAATCATTTTAAAAGATTGTAAAAAAACAATTATATTTATCAGCATAAAAAGAATAAAGTTATTTTGAAAACTTTGTTTTTATTTACTGACAATCTCAAGCATGTAAATACATTATTTTGTTGATATTTACCCAATTTCTTTACTTTACTCCCCCTTCTTTTAAAACTTAATTTCTCAAAATACTTCTCTTCCATTACTTTTCACTTTATTTTTTATGAAAAATTACCTGTCTTCTCTACAAGCCATTATGCCCAGTAGCTTCCCACATAAGGTTTGATCTCATGTACTTTTCCATGTGAAAGTCTTTAGGGTTTTGAGCATTTTTTTTTCAGATGACTCCATTTGCTGTGAGTACAGCTGCCAATGGCTGTGACATGTCTAAAAGACTGCATTTTGCAGCACTTTATTCTCCTAATGTTACATTTTAGATATTTCTGGGGCTGTAGTTTGAGGTATGAAATTAAAGACCTGTTTGGATAAGCATTCAATAGTCACTTATTCTCAGGTCATTGACAGGTTATGAGTCTCTGCATTAATGACAGCAGACTTCTGCAAAAAAAAAAAAAAAAAAAAAAACCAAAAACAAACAAAAAAACAAAAAATACTTCTCTTTTCAAGGTTGGGAGCAGAGCTGATTTATGAAATGAATTGATGATATACCTCTGTCTGCTGAGTTGAAATTCTACAATACCTTTAACAAGAGTTATTTTAAAATCTTAATGATAAAATTACCTCAAAAGAATAAAAATAAATGTATGTACGAAAACTTTAGCACAGATGAATGAAATAAAAATAGAGACAAATAAATGGAATGATAACATCCATACATTGATGGGAAGGATTATGTAAAAGTTTCACTTGCCTGCTTAAGTGGTAAGAATAACTGACTTATTAGTTCTCAGATCTAATCACAATGTTTAAAACACCACCTTTGAGTTTCAAGGAATATTTTATAAGAGGGACTGGAAAATAGTATAAGAAATGATAGATAGAAGTTCTGTGAAATACTCTCTTTCTAATATGACATGACTAATGAAGTGTTGGCCTCAAAGCAGCTATAATTTACTAAAATGGCCTACACATTGGGCCTATCATAGTCAACCATGGCTTGGGCAGGAGCTTCCACTGGTATTTCCCCTTTCTGAACTATCGGCTCCTGATGGACCCTGGAAGAGTGGCACTCATTATTTTCAATTTTGTGCCAGGTGAAGAGTTGACATTTCCCTTTTTGTGGTTGCACAGACATTCCTAAATAAAACTGGTGTTAAAGGAAAAACAAATAAAAAATAAACAAACAAACTTGTGAATATGGGAATGTGACTTGTAGGGAGGAGGAAGTGTAATGGCAGAGGGTCGAGGACTAAATGTCATAGCTCTGACCGTGTTGCCCTTTTACTCAAAAGAAATCACAACTCGTGGTGAACTCCCGTCTGAAAACAAAGTTTGTCTACATCCAGAATGTCACTGACACATTCTAATGCTTTAGATATCTTAGATCTTAAACTCAAAACAAATAATTTTATGTTTCTCATATTCCGAAGGCATATTTAACTTTCTTTCCCCAGGTGCAGCTAAGAAATTTGTTTACATATGGTTATAATTTAGCCTTTAATATCTGCTTAGCTGATAAGTGCCCATAAGCAGTAATAACATATTTTTCCAAAATTAGAAGGAAATAAATCCTTAAAGTTATTATATAATACTACCCAGATTTGGTGAGGAATGTGCCTGTGTATAATTTGTATTCAGTTTTAAAGAGTCAGTTATTTAGTTGTGATCTGTGAATTTTTTCAGCAATTTCGTATTTTCAGCTAATTTGTATTTATTGCACATGGAAATTGTTATAACTGCCACTTCATGATTTACTTGTCACACTCACACACACACACACACACACACACACACACACACACACACACCTAGTTACTTTATAAACAAATTAGTCTCAGTCATCACCATATCAAAATAATTCTAGTCCCAACTGGCTCCTGTCTCATATTTCAAAAAGTTTCAGATCTTAGTGTGTCTATACAAAATGTCATTTTTTGTTTCATCAAAAATAAATGTTTTTGTCTTTTACTTGTTAACAACCAAAACATATGTCAAATGTGTTAAAAAATAACTTACTAATTTTTCAAGTAATCAGACATCTAGAATTTATTCATTTTCCCTTTTTATTTGATTTTCTTTATTTTATTGTCTTATATGTTAGTTTGTACTGGTACACAGATGGATTGATATGTGGGTACCACATCCATACACTGTGACAATATCATAAGTGTATAAGTATGAAGATCATAAATTAGTTGAATGAATATAAATCTAAATTTTTCCTAATATGTTTTTCTAGAATTTGGAAATTAAACAATTTTTCTAAATTTCTTTGCAAAAAGTTATATATCACAAATAATCTGCTAAACACAGGCATCCATGTGATCATTGAAAATAAAATTATAATTTAGGATGTTACAGCTGTGTCCTTAGTACCCAATCACATCCAACATTTTGCAATCTCCATTAAGCTTATTATAATTTAGTGTCTGTTCTTAAACAGGACGAAGCACAAGGAGCTATGGGTTCGAATGGTTGTAATTTTACTCTATTAAAGTACTTCTAACATATTCAAACTACTATAAACTATGCTAGCATGACTTATGTGTTAGGTTCCAGTATCTCAATATTCAGCTCAGTGGTTGATGGGAATTATGTTACTTATTCTTGGATATAGCTGGATATGAAGTTTACTTCAATGTTTTGCTAGCTGTGAGACTAATGAATAGGCCTTCTATCACAACCTATAGCCTTAAAATGATGTAAAATAAGACTGAAACCTTGTGAGCTCTCAATAAGTGATTATCAAATGGAAGCATTACTAAATATTGTTTTCTTGCATCTAGGACAAAGGCTATTTTAAGGACAAAAACATGTATTATTCTAAAATTTATTAGAATTACATATCACTACAGTATATATATATATAACAATAAACCACCTTTGGAAGATTAAGATAACTTATATGCAGATTTATTACTGCATATAAGTTCAATATCTTATAATTTGAGACAAAATCACTGTTTACTTATTTTTAATATTATATTAAAATTGCTATACAAGATCATTTGAGTGATTATATCAAGTCTATCTACTTCACAAATCATCTGCTGTAAATATGTATTGTCAAATTCACAATTTTTTCTCCTGCCTTTCATATCTGATTAACATTTTGTATAAGAGATTCATGGTTCTCTATGTATTTAAAACTCATATAAACTAAATATAAGCAGCATTTAAAGAACTCAATGTTTATGAAGGTAATTTCTGGAAATAAAGTAGTTATGTATCAAAAGTAACAAATTTTATATGTGAAACAATGTGTGCACATACATATTTTTGTTATGGGAGTCCATGTTAGTATTACATAAACATAAGCACACATACAATTACTCAATTATTATATGGTGTCTTAATATCTGTATATTACCCAGACATCCTAATGAAAACATGAAGTTTATATATGTGATACTGTTACTTAGTTGAGAATGGAGTGCTTACACCATATGGAGCCATATGCAGTAGTTTGAGTCTCTCTTCCACTTAGGACAATGGAGCTAAGATTTGTGGTGACAGAAAGATGGCTCCAACTTTTACACTAGTGATTCTAAGAACTTATGGGTGTTACTTTACACTGTAAAGTTTTCACATATCTGGTAAGGAACCCTGAGGGGAGATAACCCTGTGTTATAAAAATATGACATTAACATCTTTGCAGAGATGAGCCAGAGTAATTTTAAGTTAGACACAGAAAAGGTAGAAGTTGAAATGATGTACCCACAAATTAAGAAATTACAACAACAACAACAAAATACAAAGCAAAACAGAATTTAGAAGAAGGCATTAAATATTCTGTCTCCTAGAGCCTGCTGAGGGAGCATGATTCTGCTACACCAACATGATCAGCTCAGGGAGACTGCTCTTGAAGTTACATCTTATATATTGTGAGTATAAAAGTATTTAATTCTAAATCTTAAACACAACAATCTGCCAATAAAAGTTTTCTGCATAGCATTCTGTTAGAGAAGCAGATCTCAACCTGTAGGTAGTGACCCTTTTAGAGGTAAAAATGACCCTTTCAAAGGATTTGCATATGAGATATTCTACATACCAGATATTTACATTACAGTTCGTTACAGTAACAAAATTACAGTTATGAAGCAGTAATAAAATTTTAATGATTAAGATCACCACAACAGGAGGAACTTGTATTAAAGGTGTACAGAATTAGGAAGCCTGAGAACCACTGCATTAGAGGGTTTCTCTTATGTTGATGTAAAGATAAAACCTTGATCCCAGATTTCTTGCAAGGCAATTAGGGGAATACCCACCAATGTAAAGATTTATAAGTACATTGATTCATGACCTCTCAATACGACAAGTAACCTTATCAAAATACTACTTCTGTATTTCCCAAACACATCTATTAAATAATATCATAAAACATCAGAAATATTGTCTGGTGATCTGACGCTTGTTTCTAATACTATATGTGCATAAAGAAATATTCCTTGAGCTATTTTTCCTTGATAAATTTAATAAATTTCTAAAGCTAAATATGAAGATTGCAAACATGATGGAAACTTTAATTAACTCTGTCTATTCCCTGGAAATGTGTGAATTGAGACTCAAAATGACTCATTGAATGTCACTTTTTATTTTTGAAATCCTTTTCTTTAAATGCAAATCTCAATGGAAATAAGATGTTAACATTTAAAAAGTACAATATACCCTGCTCAGTTTAGTCATTGTGGAGCTCTTGTTCTCTCCAAGTTTCACCAACCTCCTCCATTTCTATCATCACTTCTTGCCCTCTGCCAAAGGCTTGATCGGGAGTCTTAATATCTGCTCTGATACATCTTTATGTTGACCCCCCCAGAGGTCCTCCTTGGCATACTCCTGTCCTGTTGCTTGTTTTCTCCTCCACTCAATGTCCATCCCATTTCTTCATCCAAACGAGCATTGATCATATCCACCTGGGTCCTCCTTCCTGTATACCCTCTCTCGGAGTATAGATTTCAGCATGACCTTCCTATCCTATAGGTCTATATAAGTGAGTATATACCATATGTTTCTTTCTGTTTTTGAGAAACCTCACTTAGGATGATCATTTCCAGGTCCCACCATTTGCCTAAACTGAGCAGGGCACAGGGGTCTTGTATGAGACGGTTTCTACAACCAAGGACCACATGTGGATGTGTCCTGGAACCCCTGTGCAGATGGAACCCAGGATAGCTCGCTGTAGGACTGGAGGGCCTAGTGAGGGAAGCAGGGACTGTTTCAGTCTTGAACTTGATGGCTGACTCTTTGACCCTCCCCCATACAAGTCGGGGAGTGACAGACTGGCTGGATCCCAGTGGAGGACATTGCAGCCAGCCCTGGGGAGACAGGATGAGCTGGGGTTGGATGGAAGGGGAGGAAGTGCTCCCCCGTTGGTGGACTTGGAGGGGGCGGG
>JAQQSO010005790.1:0-11785 GCA_028658305.1 Pachyuromys duprasi
AAAAAATTATGAAAACAGGGACTGAAGGAATGGCTCAGCGGCTAAGAGCTCTTGTTCTTGTAGAGGACATGGGTTTGGTTCCCAACAGCCTCACACCTACCTGTAGTTCCAGGACCGGGGGTTCCTGTGCCATTTCCTCACCTTCAGAGGCACCAGACAGACACTCGGTCCACGTACACACATGCAGGCAGGACATTCATACAAATGAATCTAAAACTCAGGAAAAAAGTTAAATACAAAAACAGAAAAAGACAGCGAGGAGAACATGTTGTTCACCACAAAATAACAAAGAAGCATAAAAATGCAATAATTATTCACATAAATCCAAGTGAGAAACCAACTTGAGGAAGAAGTAGCAGACACGAGTGAATGGAAGTGTACAATATTTTGGGTGAGACCACAAAGCCTTCAGTGCCTTCCGCATTGAGTTAGAATTTCCATAGAATGCAAATAAAACATCCATTTTTCTAAGGTTATAAAATAATAGTAGTGTATTTAATATAAAACAACTGGTCTATACTAAAATAAACTACAAAACCTCCCCAAAGAACAGATTCAAGTACCAGATCGAGGTCTGTCACAGAAACACACACACACACATACACAAACAAACAAACAAACAAACAAAACATGAAAACCTTTCTGAAATCCACACTGGACGAACCAGGCAACTGCACCAGTGAAGAGAAAACTAGATCCACATGCTACCCATGCTGCTGCTGGATGAATTCCATACAGATCAAGAACCTAAGCATGAGAATAATCTCACAAATGTGTGTCCCTTCGCATGGGCAGTGTGTGTGTGTGTGTGTGTGTGTGTGTGTGTGTGTGTGTAGGGGTGTCCTAAATACAACCTCTCAAAATCAATCAAAGGCTGGATTAATTTGATAACATAAAAATTTCAAATAGAACTTTTATATGCAATGCATTCCAAGAAAATTCAGGAGACAAAAAGGACAGATTAGAAATACTTTACAACTTAATATAAGGCAAGTAACAGATGCTTTAAGTGAGCAATGACTCCTAAGAATGGAAGACAACAAAATTATGCATCACAAAGAAATGAAGATTAAAATGTGCTTTAAGCATATGAACAACTCATAACAAAATTGATGGCTGCTATTAATAGGAAGACAGTTTGAAGTTCTGTGGACAATCTGAATACAGGACGGTGAAACAAGGTTTGGGGACAGCGGGATACTTTCGTTATATGCATCATCGTTGGTGTATCGGTCAGAGTTCTTGGACAAAAACTGAGCCAGAGAATATTAAGCATGAGAAATAGATGTTTAAGGAAGAGACTTGGGCTCTTGCAGACCTAGAATGTATAGGAAAAGCTGGAACCAGATGAGAGCTGAGGCAGGCTTGAGGCAGAATGTCCTCTGCCTCTGGGAAGCTTTGAGTTTACACTAATGGCCTGAATGGATTGTGTCCCAAATGTCAAGTGTCATCTTCTTGAAAGCAATTAAATAGATACTTAAGCACATCTATAAAAATATCTCCAGAGTAGTATTCTAATCGGTGCTCTGGAATCACTGGTGCCATGGCTTTGCAAGGTGACACATAAAACAAGTTGCTGTGGGTTTCAGGGTGGTGTAGAGAGAACTGAATGACTGATAGGTGAGCACTCAGTACTCCATTCAGTCTACTTCTGGGTTCCTGAAAACCCAGACACATTTAAGAACCCTGGGAACCCTGTGACAGATTTAAGACAGACGCTAAGATGGCTTTTGCAACACTAGAAAAACCTTTTGGGAGACTGAAGAGATGACTCAGCAGTTCAAAGCACCGCCTGCTTTTCCAGAGGACACAAGTTCAATTGCCAGAACCTACGTGGTGGCTCGCAGCCATCTGTCACTCAGTCCTGGATGACCCAATGCCCTTGTCTAGCCTCCTTGAGCACTAGGCATGAACATGGTGCAGACACACATCTAAACAAAACACCCACATACATAAAATAAGGAAATAATTATAAATATTTTTCACAAAAAGAAAAAATGTATTTGGTTTAGAAACAATTGGCCAGAACAGCATTAGTGCAACTGTATCCTCTATGTTGCTGGTATCAATGACTGGCAGATGATACCAAGTACCTCTTACTACATGTGCCTTCTTTTCTTATGCCACAGTTGCTATGTAGTAGTTCTGTAAGACCCACGCTAGAGGCGTGAAATGTAAGTAAGTATTCAGGAATTCTGGGACGGTGGCACCAGCTTGTAGTCAACCATAGAGCTACTTTTATTTGGGAAGTAAGAGAAGACTCCAATTTCTAAATGAAGGGGTTCCCCTAAAAGCTGCTCTACCAAAACACTGTTGGTTTAGGCAGTCATCATAAACTCTAAAGAATGGATGCTGAGACATGTCCATTAACCTATGAGTCAACTAATTATCATTTTAAAAAACATTTAGGGTCATCAATGATTCATGCGGCATCATTCAACTAAGCCCCTCCTCACTGAGGCATGGATAGATCCTCAGGACTCCCCACACTAGGAAGCTTGGCCACTAGCAAGCAGATGGTAAAGCCCCAGAGGTGTCCTGATATCCCTATGCTCTCTGTTACCAGCTGGATCCTCACCAGAAGACTCCTTTCCTACTCTAAATCTTGCAATCCCTTAGGAGCCAAGATTGAATCTCTTGGCTCCTTGATCTCTCCCAAGACATTCAAATTTCGCCTGCCAGTAAAATTGTATCCAATGATGATTTTTATCAAGCTAGACCCCACTAAGGTCACATGTACACACCTCACAGTGGAAAACCATGGTCAAACCCCTAGTCATCTACCCCCAGGCAGCTGGTCCAGGCTGACTCCTAAGACATGGGTCCCTTGCCTACAATAGGAGACAGCATCTTCCACCTCTGGTTGGAATAAAATGACAGTTGGTTTTATGACCCAGACTCCTCTACCTTAGATTATACCTGCCCTTGTGCTCATGGTTTGAGAACAATTCATTTCTTTTATGTCTTATCTGAAAATTTCAAATTAGTTATTTTTTAATCTTGGTATGTTCATTTTACAATTTGGATAGACATCATTAGCTTATTTGATTTTCTTTCTAACAGATTTCCCAGAAGGCAAGGCCACTGGAATCTTTGACGATTGTTGACAGAGCCATCACTCTGTGTTGTCAAACACAGATTTCTAACACTGGGTCCCATGGAAGGAGCACGGAATCAGAAGGTTACTTCCCTAAGAACTGTGCTCCACAGAGCTAGCGTGGAAGGTCAGGGCTGACACTGGTACAGCAAAAACAAGCGCAGGCAATTCTTTCTTAGACATTTATGCTTCAGCTCTGAAAACCTAAATGAAAATACTTAAAAAAAAAGTAACCCAGGAAAAAAAACTTGAAAAGCTTCTGTAATTAAACATTTCAGGCATAATCATTAGAGAGGAGCCCACAAAGTGCCTTTTCTCAGTGAATCATCTATCTCCCTGTGAAAGGAAATCAAGGACAACCTTTCCTAAATGATTTTAGTGCCATCTCTGAGTGGGGTTCGTTTCTAAGTAAATGAAAAAGCAATGCATGATGGAGCTTCCTCCTGCCTGAGGAGACGTTAATTCCCTATCATTTCAAATTTAGCAGCAAGCCTCACTGGCTGACCTCAGCCTCTGCAGTGCCTGGCACCTGCTCTTGTCTCGCCATTTTTAAATTCTTCCTCAACACTGTAACCACTGCATTTAGTTTCTCTTACTTCTCTGACTCTTCACAGGATGTTGTCAGCGTCCACTGTGGCTCCAACTACCTCCTTCCCATCTTATTACGCAGCTCTGAGCCCACAAAGCCCTAATTTTACACCAATTGATGGGTGAGTTGATTGATGGAATGATGGAGTGACTGATTGACTGGTTGGTTGATTGACTGATTGCAATACTACAAACGGAACTCAGAGCCTCCCACACACAGATGGGCAAGCACTCCCACTGGGCTTTCTACCTGCATCTTTCAAAGAGCCTTTTCTTTGAGCTCTGAAATCTCAACTGATGTCTAGACTGTCACCTCTGGACATGGTATCTCCCTTCACACTCATCTGTCTCCTACTGCCCCAAAGCCCTATACTCAAGCCCTATATTATGCAGTCCAAGGGCAATCCTAGTTTCTTTTCTACCTCATCCCTGATACAGGATACCGTGGGTTCTTGCACAGTAGCAATGTCTCCTGAAATCAAATTTCTATACGTGTGGGCTCTCAAGATACCTAGCGATACCTTCCTGTGGGCAAATGCTGAATTTTGTTTTGTGGGAACACAATAAATAATTAGGTTTTTCTTTTTAAAAAAAGACTACTGAATATTTATTAATGATGTTTCAATATAGATACATGGAATCTTGTTTGCATGTGTATACATTTGTGTTTGTGTGAGATTCTCAATTGATACCTACAGTTGTTTATAGAATATTCAAACAAGACGTCCTTACATGGGAAGCTCTCTCCCCCACAGCCACAATATCTTCATCATTCTACTTTCCCTTTGAGGTCATGCCAGAAACAGAAAAAACAATGCTCACAAGAGTCCTAGCATTGGTATTTTGTTTTAACTTTTTTTTGAGAATTTTATACATGAGTACTGTATTTATATCATTTGCGCTTCACCTTGTCACTTCCCAACTCCCCCTATGTCCTCCCAATCCATCTCAACTTCATGACCTCCTCTTATGAGTCTCTATGTTGTTGCTCATATGTACATGTGTTTGCAGATAACTATGTGGCATTGGATAGCCTATCAGGGGGCGCATTCCTGGAGAAGACTGATTCCTCTTCTCTTAGTAGCCATTAATTGCCTGGAGCTCTTATATTTTTTGGTACAGGAGTCAGAAATGATGAGGTCATGGTCCTGCTTGGCTGGCTCTCAGGTGAGCTGGCTCAAGAATCCTGCTTCCCTTGCTGTGTTATATTGCTGTCTATACTATAAAGACCACATTGTCTCTCCCTTTGGTGGCTTCAATCCCCAGGGCATATCAGGAATATCAGCTTCCTCCCTTTGTTCTCAGAAGAGTCTTCTGAGGTCTATAGAGCATCACCTATGAGCTCTGAACAGGACACATGCAGGAAGTAATAGAGGCTAGGTGTAGGTCTATATCAGCAACTTGCCTGGATATAGAATCACCATAGACAAATCTCTGGGTATGTTTGTGAGGTATTTTCTAGATTAGGCTAATGGAGATGGGAGAACCCATCCTAGCTGCTGGACTGAATAAGTAGAAACCTAACACAAGCATCCGTCTCTCTCTGCTGCCTGAATGCAGAGGCGATGTGATGAGTGCTGCTGCCGTAGCTTCCCTGCTGGGATGGGCTGTACATTAAAAGCCCAAATAGGCACCTCCCTTCTTTGAGTTGCTTTTGATGGTATCTATCACAAATATCAAGTAAGTAATGCAGCCTACTAATCCTTACATCTGGAAACTTACTCCTGAAGATTCAAGAAAGACTAAAAGAAATGAAATCACTCTGACACGTCAAGCCATTAACTGCCCACACAGTTCGAGGTTTTCAGCTTACATTTCTGGCAGAGGGTCCACACTGCCATTCCTTCTTCTAAGATGCCCTGACTTCTTACAGTGTATCACTGTACCTTCCCTTCTATGTGGAGGTATCTGTCCACTTGTCCCCTGATATGTCAGCCTTATTGTGTCCCTGGTCAGATTCTCCAAATTTCTTACTGCCACCTACCACATCCAACAGTGCAGAACTGGTACTTGCTGCACAGCATACAATGTGGAATCTCTCTGACAACCCAGGCTGTGAGCCCCACACAGGGAAGGCACTCTGCCAACTCTAGTCCCATAAGCAGCCTCTCCATCATCATCTGAACTGAATGGAAGCAGCAGTGGGCATACATCCCTAATGGGGATAAAAGGAGAGATTATATTTTAAACTGGGTTAAAACTTTAGCTATGTCTTACTAAGAGCATGTTTAAAAATCTCCAATACATCACAAGGCCTTCATAGTTATTGTGTCCAGTGCCTTTTCATTCTGAATCTGCCAGTGGGTCCTCTTGAAGGAACTGGATTTGACACAATGACATAAGAAAAGTTGCTGGACTCCACAGACTTCAGCATACCTGCTTTGTTGCCATCAAACCTTGGCAAGATTAGACTGGAAGAGTTTTTGTGTCTGGACTCTGACTCCACCCATCACAGAAGCACCCTTGACGGCCTTTGAATGGTGGTTTTCTATGCTTAAAGTCTTGGTTACAGTGCTGCCTGCAGACACCCGTGAGTGCTAGGGATGGAACCTGATCTGCCACCTGCTATCAGTCTTGCCAAATCCACCAGCTGCTGGAAAAGACGATGTCACCAAAGATACTGGAGATTGCTCAATAGGAACATGGCAATTTAAGGGCTACTGGTAATCCTGGAATTTCTTACTGCATCATGTGGGCTGTTCCTCTACGGTCATCCTTGGTTTACATTTCAATGATGGGCTTGAGGTCTATAGGTCAAAAACAACTCAGAAACAGCAAATCTAAAGCACATCTTGTTTCACTCCATTGGCTACACAAACAAGGCACTGGCAGAAACAAAGAGTGAGACCAGTTATCACAACCCACCTTCCATGAATTACTCTGATCATGAGGTCCCTGACCCCTCCTCCCGTAGATACACACAATCAATTCTTGTCATGTGTGGTGCATATTCCATAAAGTTGGTGCAAATACTGAATTAGATACTACTAAACCACTAACTATGTGCTGAGGTTGCTCTACAGCCTCAGTGCCAGCATATTTATCAGCCTATTCACCCATGATCTTAATTTATGTGCGTGTTATTTTTTAAATCCTTACTTAATATGTGTTGTTGACACAAGCTTGTAGTCACAGTAGATCAGTGCGAATAAAGCTAATTTAACACCTGTATTTCCTCCCTAGGGCACTTCAGAGCCTCCAGCTTAGAACATGGGACATCCAAAGAACAAGTGCATCCCTATAAAGCATGTCAGTGCAAACCTGTAACACCGGACAGAATGCAAAAAGACATAGAGTGTCAATCTATGTCTCACAAGAGCTGCAGGTCACCTTTTCCTGGGCTCATGGGAATGGTAGTCTCAGCTGACTGACAACTTGTAACACTCCAAGCCTGCCTGGGAAAGAACACCAGGAAGTGACTTTTATAGTTACCAAAAAGTTTCAGGATAGAACAATTTACAAATATGGAATATGTAGCCACACTATATTTGCACTCCACTCAAATCCAAGGTAAAGTTGTTGACATTTCAAAGGGCCTCTGAAGTTTAACAACAGCTTCTTTCTTCAGAAGCTTTCCTGTTAAACATACTGCCACTAGGTCACCTGGTTATGTTGTCAGAAAAACAAAGGGCTCTACACTCTGTGTCTGGTGCTTATGAATGCCCATGTCTGCTGTCAAGTCCTGTGAAAGCATGAGTGAAGCCCAGGACACATTTGACCCTGTGACTGACACTCAAAATAGAGTTTGGCTTGGATGAGAATGAAACTTTAGCCGTTCTGTTGGTCATCAGCGCCTTGCACATTCACTCCCGTGGCTGTGGTTTTTAATTTTCTTTTTTCATTAGGAAATCCTACTGAGCTCTTAAGGGAAAAGATATCCATAGAATTCACTGCTTTTGTATAATAGGAGTTTTCCTGGTGCTTTGAAATGAATGTCTGTTGACCTAGACTGTGCCTCTAACCACTGACTGGACTCAAGATGCCTGCCCTCTCTGCTGGATACTCAGAGCATGTCATATGACCTATGGAGGTCGTTCCTGTACTGGCAGGGGCGTTGAATCGTAAGCGGAGGGTGTCTGGGAAAGAAGACGTAAGGTAAAACCAAGACCTGGTTTTCCACAGACAGGAGAATCTACTACTATTCTGGAAACACCCATCCTCCTTTCTAGCCAACACATTGTAAAAGAGAGTGGGAATTAGTTCTCAGGAATAGCAGAGAGATGACGAGACGACCCGTCATAACCGTCCAGAAAAATAGAAAAAGCCTATGACCCAACATGACCAGTCAATCACAATGGATTCACAATCAGCAGAGAGGAGATAAATCTACAAATGGAAATCTATAATTCCATTCCACAATAATCCCACAGAAAAGCAGCAATGCCAGATACCAAGACTTCAGAAAACTTCTAAATTTTGAGTGGCTTTTTGTTTTTTTTTTTTTTTAGTGATGTTCACCACAATAAAATCCCTTTATTACCTAATGGGGGAAAAGGCTGGGGAGGAACTTTGTTCATATCTAATAGCTATTAGCATTTAAATCTGCTGCTAAATTATGCTGTGCACCACAGCGCTTGGGTCATGTAAAGCCAGAACCATGTCTGACTTAGGAATTCATGCAGAATACCAAAAGGGAGGCATTTTGGTTAGCAGGCAGGAGCATTCTCTTGCAGCAGTTAATCATAAATTAGCATTCTGGAGGAAAGTGCACCAATTTTCCATACACAGCTACAAAAGCCTTCTGGACCCACGCAGACCTCCCACAGGACAGGCGCCCAGAAAATCTTGGCTGATATGACTGGCTCTTTATAACTGCAATGTGGGAGACACAACTTTTTAAGATGAAACTTCTACTTTGATAGCCTAGGGTCTTGTTCCACTCAGCAGAGCTCACAGCCAGACAGACTAAAGCTCACAGATGCCATTACATGAAGTGGCAGATGCATTGCAAAGGCTTGCTTCTATGTCCAGCTTCGAATACAAGACTTAGAATGTGTTCACATTCCCAAAGCCTTTGACATCCTGTGAGCCCCAGTACCCAGGTGGTTTTGACTTCTTGATACAAAGGCTCTGACTAGAAATTTCCCAACTATGTGGATAAAGTTGAGGGGAGCTATAATGTGACAGAATTTGACCAAATCGCTCATGTGCCTATTCTATGCAGGCCCATGATGGACTGAATGATGAGGCTTTACTTTAGTACCAGAACTTTCCTTATTTCACTGACCCTTCTAAACCAACCCAGTGGGTCTTTTCTGATGACAGATAACAGAGGCTTGAGCAAACTCTTCCATGCTGCCCTGTGCTCTCACAGATAGAGCAGAGTAGGTTGGTATTTATTGTGGTATTAATGTATATGCCTTAACGTTTTACCACATTTCTTTCATTTATAAACTATTTTTACTTTTCATGATTATCTGAGGAGGTTCTCCCTTCACTGTTGTCACGGAGAGATTCACCTCCACAATTTATGAAAACCTTACTGAACTGTGTTCTTCATATAGAGTTTAATCCACCTTATATTTGTATCTGTAGCAAATATGTACATGCTGTTGTCCATAAGATACTCAATTTATTATTAAGTAATTTCTTTATTTTTATATTAATCACAGGTTATGTACTTTGTATCCCAGCTGTATCCCCCTCCCTCATTCCCTCCCACTCTCCCCACCCCTCCCTCATCTCCTCCCTGCCCCCCCTTCAAGTCCACTGATAGGGGAGAACCTCCTCCCCTTCCATCTGACCCTAGTTTATCATGTCTCTTCAGGGCTGGCTGCAATGTCCTCTTCTGGGATCTAGCTAGGCTGCTCCTCCCTCAGGGGTGGGGGGATGGTCAAAGAGCCAGCCATTGAGTTCATAACAGAAATTGTCCCTGTTCCCCTTACTAGGTACCCAGTTGGATACTGAGCTACCATGGGCCACATCTGAGCAGGGATTCTAGGTTATATCCATACATGGTCTTTGGTTGGAGAAACAGTCTCAGAAAAGACCCCTGTGCCCTGATCTATTTGGTCTTTGTGGAGCTCTTGTCCTTGCCAAGTCTTACTAACTGCCCCTTTTTTCATATGATTCCGTACATTTTGATGAAGGCTTGGTTGTGAGTCTTAATATCTGCTTTGATATATTGCTAGTTAGAGTCTTTCAGAGGCCCTCTGTGGTAGGCTCCTGTCCTGTTGCTTTTTTGTTCTACATTCAATGTCCATCCGGTTTGTCCATCTAAGCTAGGATTGATCATCCCAACCTAGGTCCTCCTTCTTGCTTATCTTCCATAAGTGTATAGATTTCAGCATGTCCATCCTATCCTATAGGTCTATATAAATGAGTATATACCAAGTGTTTCTTTCTGATTTGGAGATACCTCACTCAAGATGATTGTTTCCAGGGCCCACCATTTGCCTGGGAACTTCATGATTTCCTTGTTTTTAATTGCTGAGTAGTATTCCATTGTGTAAAAGTACCATAATTTCGGTATCCATTCCTCAACTGAGGGACATCTGGCTATTACGAATAAAGCTGCTACGAACATGGTTGAGCAAATGTCCTTGTTGTGTACTTGAGCATCTTTTGGATATATGCCTAAGAGTAGTATAGCTGGGTCCTGAGGAATCACTATTCCTAATTGTCTAAGAAAGTGCCAAATTGATTTCCAGAGTGGTTGTACAAGTTTGCATTCCCGCCAGCAGTGGAGTTCTGCTTTCTCCACAACCTCTCCAGCATGTGTTGTGACTTGAGAGTTTTGATCTTAGCCATTCTGGTGGATGTAAGGTGAAATCTCACAGTCGTTTTGATTTGCATCTCCCTGATGGCTAAGGATGTTGAGCATTTCTTTAAGTGTTTTTCTGCCATTCTACAATCCTCTACAGAAAGCTCTCTGTTTAGCTCCATACCCCATTTTTTAATTGGATTACTTGATTTGTTGCTTTTTAACTTCTTGAGTTCTTTATATATACTGGATATTAGCCCTCTGTCAGAAGTGGGATTGGTGATGATCCTTTCCCAGTCTATAGGCTGTTGTTTTGTTTTGATGACAGTGTCTTTTGCTTTACAGAAGCTTTTCAGTTTCATGAGGTCCAACTTATTGATTGTTGTTATTAGAGCCTGTGCTGTTGGTGTTCTGTTCAGTAAGTAATCTCCTGTGCCAATGAGTTCTAGGGTCTTCCCCAATTTTTCTTCTAACTGGATTAGTGTTTCTGGTGTTATGTTGAGGTCTTTGATCCTCTTGGACTTTAGTTTTGTGCAGGGTGATAAATATGGATCTATTTTCGTTTTTCTGCATATAGATATCCAGCTGGACCAGCACCATTTGTTGAAGATGCTGTCTTTTTTCCATTGAATGGTTTTGGCTTCTTTGTCAAAAATCAAGTTTCCATAGATGTGTGGGTTTATTTCTGGGTCTTCTATTCGGTTCCATTGATCCACTACTCTTTTTCTATGCCAATATCATTGCTCTGTAGTACAGCTTGAGGTCAGGGATGGAGATACATCCAGATGATCTGTTGTTGTACAGGATCGTTTTGGAGATTCTGGGTTTTTTGTTTCTCCATATTAAGTTGAGAATATTTCTTTCAAGGTCTGTGAAGAATTGTGTTGGTAGTTTGGTGGGAATTGCATTGAATCCGTAGATTGCTTTTGGCAGAATGACCATTTTCACTATGTTAATCCTACCAATCCATGAACACGGGAGCTCTTTCCATCTTCTGATATCTTCTTCAATTTCTTTCTTCAGAAATTTGAAGTTTTTCTCAAACAGGTCTTTCACTTGCTTGGTTCGAGTCACCCCAAGGTATTTTATGTTATTAGTGGCTATTGTGAAGGGTGTTGTTTCCCTAATTTCTTTCTCAGCCCTTTTGTCTTTGGTGTACAGGAGGGCTTCTGATTTTTTTGAGTTGATTTTCTATCCAGCCACTTTGCTGAAGGTGTTTATCTGTTGAAGGAGTTCTCTGGCTGAATTTTTGGTGTCACTCATGTATATTATCATATTGTCTGCAAATAGTGATGCTTTGACTTCTTCCTTTCCAATTTATATCCCTTTGATCTCCTTTAGTTGTCTTATTGATCTAGCTAGGACTTCAAGTACTATGTTGAAGAGATATGGAGACA